>SJYA01000946.1:445066-466670 GCA_006410615.1 Neotragus moschatus
TGTGGGGGAGGGTGGGTAGGCCAGAGGTGAGGAGACACAGAGGAGAATGACTGGGTCAGGGAAGTGGGGGGGGTGGGCAGTGGTTGAATTCTGGGCTCACGGGAAGCACAAGATGAGGAGTAGAAGGACATGAGCTCATCTTTTCCTACGAGAACTCCAAAATTACATCTCACTGCTGAACAGCTATCGACAGGAGATTGTTGGATCTACTTCTGCTTTATTGACTACGCCAAAGTCTCTGACTGTAGATCACAACAAACTGTGGACAATTCTTCAAGTGATGGGAATACCAGGCCACCTTACCTGCCACCTGAGAAATTTGTATGCAGGTCAAGAAGCAATATTTAGAACTGGACATGGAACAACAGACTGGTTCCAAATTGGGAAAGGAGTACATCAAGGCTGTATATTGTCAGCCTGCTTATTTATCTTATATGTAGAGTATATCATGTGAAATCAGTCAGTGATGCCATTTAACCACCTCATCCTCTATCATCCCCTTCCCCTCCTGCCCTCTATCTTTTCCAGCACCAGCATCTTTTCCAGTGAGTCTGCTCTTCACATCAGGTGGCCAAAGTATTGCAGTTTCAGCTTCAGCATCAGTCCTTCCAATGAACATTCAGTACTGATTTCCTTTAGGATTGACTGGCTTGATCTCCTTGCAGTCCAAGGGACTCTCAAGCATCGTTTCCAACACCACAGTTCAAAAGCATCAATTCTTTGATGCTTAGCTTTCTTTATGGTACAACTCTCACATCTATACATGACTTCTGGGAAAACCATAGCTTTGAATAGACAGACCTTTGTTGGCAAAGAAACCATATCCCACCCAACAACTTGCGATGTTTTAATGCAAACACATTCAATTCAATTCCCTCAAAATCTACTCAAAACACATATATATTTGGTATACACCTTCCTATGTTTGACTTCCCTGGTGGCTCAGACTGTAAAGCATCTGTCTACAATGCAGGTGACCCGAGTTCGATCCCTAGGTCAGGAAGATCCCCTGGAAAAGGAAATGGCAATCCACTCCACTACTATTGCCTGGAAAATCCCATGGACAGAGGAGCCTGGTAAGCTACAGTCCATGGGGTCACAAAGAGTCAGACACAATTGAATGACTTCACTTCACTTTCCTATGTTTAGGTGTACTGGTAAAGTGAAAGTGAAAGTGAAGTCGCTCAGTTGTGTCCAACTCTTTGTGACCCCATGGACTGTAGCCTACCAGGCTTCTCCGTCCGTGGGATTCTCCACCAAGAATACTGGAATGGGTCACCATTTCCTTCTCCTTTTCTTATTTAGTGCATACTGGTAAAAGTACACACTAAATACTTCTCGGTAAATTACTGCTACAAGAAAGAGAAGATAGAAAGTAAAAATAGAAATATGCAAACTTACAAAATATATATACAGCAGTATACTCACATTATTATATAAGTGGAATACAAATGTTTTGTTTTGATCACAGTTTGGGTAATTGATTAGCAGCAATGATTCAAAAGCAAAAAATGGCTAAAGGACTGTCTTTTTAAATTGCAGTATTCATTTTGAAATAAAGAGTTTATAAATGCAGTTAATTCTATTCTTATTCCTTTGGTCCTTGAACAAATTTGATGGGCCCAATAACATATTTCCTTTGTTTTAATTATGCACAGTATGTATTTTTGATGTTTTTGTTGAGTAGCAAATGTTGCATTTTACTCAGTACCTTTGATTTTGTGCATTACATGCTAAATGTTTTATTCTTCCTATAACAGCTATTAGGCATGTTGGCATCCACAATGTCCCAGCATGGCCAGGCATCCCTTAGGATGTCATTACTAAGAAAAACATAATTTTTGTGTTCACACTTTAAAAATAATATATAACTTGTCTTAAAAATTAAAATGATGGTGGAAATCTATCTAGGGCTGACATAAAAATGTCTGTGCCTCTTTAAATCCTATATTCTTTCTTCTCTCTCATTGTTTATTCAAATATACACATACATGTGTATATGAGTGTCAGTGTGTCTGTGTTCATGTATTATGTGTATATGTGTGTGTCGCAAAGACATGCTGTTTTATGACAACTCTAGGTATTCAAGACACCATTCTCACAGATGCACTATTCTGCCAAAGGCATGATGATATTGATGTTTACTGAAATAAATGAACTGATATACTTATTCAATATATTGGTTTATACTTCTTCACACACACAAAAAAAAAGCAAAAGAAAACATTCTCTTCCTATCTATTCCTTTCTGTCTCGCATATTCATTCTCAGACAAACAAGTAAATGTACACACAAAGCTAAACCATCCCATACTCTGAAATACTTTTTTATGGTGTCTTCTGAATGATCTTTTGTTCCCTTTGCTTTCTGAATAATGGGAGCATTATATGAGCTACATGAAACCCACGCAAAGTAGGTATATTTCAAACCAAATATGGTGACCCTTTTTTAAGTAACATTGGGCATTGCTGAAAAACTCTAGACAAAGTTTTAAGTTCTCTCTTTAAATGAAACACTTCAACAGTCCTTCTAAAACACTATCTGTAAATGTCAGGGTCAGTTGGGTGAAAATATTTACAAATGGCTTTGTTTCATGGGGAAAGGAGTCAGGAGGAGGAAACGTTAAGACCTTTACCCAAGTTCTCAAAATGCATGCCAAGTTCAGGCAGAATCATAACTAAGTGCAAGCTGGCAGTGTGATTCAAACATAAAGTCAAAATTAACAAGAAGGGAGGGTTGCATATGGATGGATTTGGGATAGACAATTTGTCATTAACATGTGATGGTAGATTGTGTATACACACACACGTGCACACACGCATACACATATACATATACATAAACAAACTCAGAATTGTACCCATAGATAGATACGTAAAATGGATTAAGTGTTCAGGGTTCAGGGAAGGCAGTACGCTATTTTAACTTGTTTCCAGTTCCTGTTCCTAAGGCTGGTTGAGATGTAGAAGTCTCAGTAAGTGACTAATGGTTCACATACAACTAATAATAATTCATTGAGAATATATATTTGCAAATGCTGTGCTATTTATATTTTTTTCTTTAATCCTTGAAATATTATAGTGAGGGATGTACAACTTTTATCCTGATTGTGCAGATGATGTAACCCAAGTTGAGGAAGAAAACATATCTTGCTCAAGGTTTATAGCTACAAAGTCAATGACAAAGTCATGATTTGAACTCGGGCCTCTCTAACTCTAGCCTTTGATGTCTCAACCACTAGACTTCTATTGTCAAATATGGTCCTCAGTAGTCACCTATGGTTATTTAAGTTTAGATTAATTAAAAGTCAGTAAAAATTAAAACTCAGTTCCTCAGCCTTACTAGTTACATTTCAAACGCTCAGTAGCGACATGGATTTAGAGACAACCACATTGGCCAAGACAGATATAGATTTCTGTTACTGCAGAAAGTCCCCTGAGACAGTGTTGCAATAGACTGCACTGTTCCATCAGCTCTTACCTGATGGAACAAGGCTTATTTTAAAACCAAATAATTACCAATCTTCTTCAAAGAGATCACAGTTCAGGTTGATAAATCCTCTTTTCCTATGCAAGGAAAGGCTTCTCTGCTTCAGCACTATTGACATTTTGGCTTGAATGTTATGAGGGGCCTGCCTTGTGCATCTTAAGGCATTTAGTAGCCACACTAGTGGCCTCTACTCACTGTATGCTAACAGCATCCTCTCCCACTTGTGACAGTCAAACGTAGACATTGCCAGATGTCCTCTAGGGAACAGAATTATTCCACTTCATGATGTCACTCATAATAATATGTGAGGAAGGAAGCAAGTGCAGTGAAGTCTGAGAAGACCTTTATTTTAAAAAATAACTTTTTATAAAATCTTTGTACTTCCTGCACCTGTAGCAACAGGTAGCCAGAGCCAGTGAGGCCACCAGAAAGCTTCTTTTCTTGCCAACCTTTGTATTAATAACATTCAGGGCTCCTGTCCTCTCAGCCAGCCTAGTGGGCTGTTGTTAGAGACCCTGAAGATCTCTGAAGTAATAAGACACTGACCAACTAACTTCTGAAAATGAATCAATGAATGAAATAACAGAGAAATGTACAAATGTGCCACATGCCAGGACCTGACATTCTATGACGTTTTCACAATGTTACATTCTCATGGCGTTAATCTTAGTCTGGTTTTACCCCAAGGCAGACCCTGAAGCAAACAGGATTTGGATACAAGTAGTTTATTTGGAAGGTGGTCCTAAGGAAAAGCCAAAAGTAGAGTGGGTTGGTAAGATAGACAAGGGAACATGAGGAGAAAAGTGTATAAGTGTGTATTATCAATTCAGTTAGCCCAGTGGGTAACTGGAACTCAGTTCAACTGAGGAATTCTGAAACTAAATAAGGATGGTGTGTCTCAGAGTTAACCCACACAACTAGCACAATAGATCTAGGATGTTCATAGACCAGCATGAGCCAGTCATGGAATAAAGACTTGTAGGAGGTGGCAGGGTTTTTTTTAATTCCTCATCACTTCTAGCCTGCCCTGGACAAACAGAACAATATTAAGCCAAAGAAAGCTCACTGACCATTGCAAGGCTCAATGTAACAGCTCCAGGAGATGGGCTCAGGACTTAGTCTGCCAAAGCAACCAATAGTAAATACAGTACATAGACATTAATAAGCCTACTTCTAAACCCTTATTTAA
Source organism: Neotragus moschatus (assembly GCA_006410615.1). NCBI lineage: Eukaryota > Metazoa > Chordata > Mammalia > Artiodactyla > Bovidae > Neotragus > Neotragus moschatus. The sequence continues at coordinate 449,745 of SJYA01000946.1, forward strand.
ATATCTACCTTTGTACTTAGGTAATTAACCTAGAAATTAGTATCTGTGACCATCAAACTATTAATAGATGGAAGTTTTTATTCCAGTGCACTCTCCTTGGTGCCTGGCCTATATCAAGTCCTCTCTAAGTCCTCATATATATCCCTCTCTAACAGTGAAGGGAGATATTCTCAAATAGGAAGGAATCAGCACAGATCATTATCTCCTGATCCTTCCACCTCATTCTCCTTCTACTCTGGCCAAGTCAGATTCCATCTTTATTGTAAATGGCATTTAATTGTCACAATGTCTTGGATGCATTTTATTGAGGTAGCAATTTTACAGATGAGGAAGTTAAGGCAAAGGACGACTTGTTAGAGATTATACTACTAAAAAAAAGTGAACAAATCTAGGAAATCTGACCCCAGGAACCACACTTTTAATGATTATGCTGTTTGACATATGATAAAAGAACGGATGGATACGTATAGGGAATTGTGCTATTTCTATTAAGAAAATGACATTGGGCAAACCTGAAGTACAAAATAACCTAACAAAAGAGGCAACACTGACAGAGAACATTCATAATCATCCCAGAAAAGAAGGATATGGTTTCTATCTTTGGACAGAGAACCATATAAATGTATAGTGGCTCTCAAAATCTGGAAAATAGGAATGATTAAACTTAAGACAGAGGCTTAAATTTAAACAAAATTTCTTCATAAATATTTTAAAGAAAGTGACAAGAGGCAATCTTAAAAGCTTGCCTGAAAAGTCAGGAAGCTCTAGAACCCTCAAGGTATGGAGGAAGAGAGTGTCTTGCACTCGTAGATTTAAGGTGCAGAGATTCAGGATATGAGAGTGGACAGCAGACCATCAGTTGAGAATAAAAGAGCCAGGAAATCAAGGAGACAATGGAGAGCTTAACCAGGAGAAGCTATCACACTGGGACTGGAAGAGCTCATCCAAAATAATAAAGAATTCTAAGATTCAGCCCCATTTTATCCCCAGGAGCTGCTTCTTAATTCCTCCTCTTATGGAAAAGCACAGACTTTTCAGCCTGGAGAGCCCAGCAACCCCAGGGTATATATATTTATATGCCCTGTCCTCTGATGTAAAACAGGCATGAATGAAGCTCCAGAAACAGTTCTAGAATCCATGGTTATCCAAAGTATGCATGTAAATTAATGCTTAATAATGGCTCTCTACTGAATATTTAAATAAAATTTGAATAATATATAAATGACTTTCAAAAATATGAACTGTTGGCTAAGAAACAGGAAGATCTTTAAGGATTTCTCAAAAGTAATCAGTGTGTCCATCTGAGCCACAATATTTTGGCAAAATGTCAAAAAAAAAAATCAAATTATACTTAACTATCCCCTGCCCCTCACCCTTGGCCCCACAGGTGTCCACTTAACCACCTTTGCTTTTCCTGCTGGCATATTGCCAGGGTTTTTGATTCTAGTTTTGTGAAACTCAGAGTCTCCAAGTACCTTAAGGACTATCAGATTCTCATAATGAGATTAATTTTAGTTCACTTCAATTTAAAAAGCAAATATATGTCAGACTGTACTTTTAGGAAGAGAAAATGACACCATGAAATTAAAGGTCTTTGCCTCCTGGCAGGCTGACAGATCTGACCTTGAGCAGAAGCAGATAATACTTTCTCTGGGGCATCTTTCCCACCTCATGCTAGACAGGAGTCCACCTCTCAGGTGTCTGCTGCTATCTGTTAGCTTGCTCCCACCTGCAATGAAAAGGAACACAAACTGCATGCTAGTTCCTGCCCTGGGAAATTGCTGCAGCACTGATCTACATAGAAACCCTGCAAGTTAGCTGTTGAACTCCTGCTTTACACATTGGGAAAATCTTTCAGAAAAGTTAACTGTCTGGCTGAAATATCTTGAGTAATAAATGAATTGGCTTGGAATCAAGGATTTCTCTGGCTCCAAATCCCTTCTTACACGCTAATGAGGAGAGAAAAATTCCTTTTGTTGTTGTTTTTCTTTTCTCTTTAACCTTTGCCCAAAAAGATGTTTAATTATACATTAGAATCCACCTCTAAAGCACTGCAAGTCATGCTAGCCTTTCTGGAAACACCAAACTGAGGCAATGATAAAGTTTTGAAATAAAGATGTCAGGAACAATACAAATTGATTGGGTGGGGGTGGGGTTCCTTTATGGAAACTCCCATAAAGAGACCCAGGGCAGATGCAGACCATGGAATTGAATAATCAATAACCTAAAGAGCTATTATCCAAATGGTCTTAATAAAAAAATCTCATAATAGAAGAGAAAGAGCTTAGTGGAAGAGCTCTAACTAGCAGAGTGAGAGGCAACCAGCTCAGAGAAAGTATTAAACAGATTTAAAGGAAAAATTAGGGGAAAGCAAGCAAGCATAACACCAGCTCTCATTTACTGACTCCTTACAATGAACCAAGCTCTATGAACCACATTTCACATTCATCATTTCACATAATTATCAGTGAGTGAGTGAGAGTTGCTCAGTCGTGTCTGACTCTTTGCAACCATAGTCCATGGAATTCTCCAGGCCGGAATACTGGAGTGGGTAGCCAGTCCCTTTTCCACAAGATCTTCCCAACCCAGGGACTGAATCCAGGTCTCCCACATTGCAGACGGATTCTTTACCAATTGAGCCACCAGGGTTATTAAAACACCCAAAGTTCTCCTGATAGAAGTTGAACCTAGATATATCTGATTCCAGGATACTTCATACCTCCTTGATAAGTAGAAATGGAAGAATGTCCCCGAAATGAAATCAGATTTAGAAGTGATCATTCTTTTATGACTGGTAACATCAAGGATTCAGATAACAATTAGTCAGTTCCCTCATCCTATGCAATCATGTTCACAGTATTGGGGTCTGTATTAAAATTTTTGTGTCATCAAAAAAAGCTTACACTTTGTTTAGCCATCTTCTCTTTGAAAAGCCAGAGGTTCATTTACTGTGTCTGTGAAGGTTTTCCATTTTTATTATTGTTTACTTAATATTGACAGTTCTAAGAATAATCTTCAGTCTAGAGGATGAATTCAATATCAACATTTTTAATATCTCCTGTAGAGGATGCCCTTAATTGTGGCTGAGAAACATCATTCACAACCTATCTCCTTACTCTTGGTCCATTTCACAAATCCTCCAAATCTTTCCAAAGTACAAATCAGAAAATTCACATTTCAGCCTCTTCTGCAACTGGATGCACACACGTGACCTACTTCTGACAATGAGAAGGACCTATGGTGATGTGGATTTTCAAGTGAACAATACAAGAAAGGTGCCACACAAGCCCCACAGACTCCATCTTCCACAAAGGCAGTGCTCCATATGATCAGTACTTAATTGCAGATATATAGCAGCAGTAGCAGCTGACTTTTGCCTAATGAATCCTCCCACCTCTACTTGTCTTACTTCTCCAACCCCTTTTCCTTTTCTGGTTTGGCATAAGTCATGGAAGAGTAACTTCCTAGCTTGGCTCCAGTCCTCCAGGAAATTCTAACCTGATGATCTCATGCTCAGTCACGTCAGTCATGTCCAGCTCTTTGCAGCCCCATGGACTGTGGCCCACCAGTCTCCTCTGTCCATGGGATTCTTCAGGCAAGAATACCGGAATGGGTTAACATTTCCTTCTCCAGAGGATCTTCCCAGTCCAGGGATTGAACCTGCATCTCCTCTGTCTCTTGTATTGCAGGCAGATTCTTTACTGGGGAAGCCCTATAACTTGATATGTGCTGTGTGCTTAGTGCTGTGTGTTCAGTTGTGTCCAACTCTTTGCAACCGCATGGACTGTAGCACACCAGGCTCCACTGTCCATGGGGATTCTCCAGGCAAAAATACTGGAGTGGGTTGCCACGCCCTCCCCCACGGGATCTTCCCAACCCAGGGATCGAACCCAGGTGTCCCTTATGGCAAGCAGATTCTTTGCCATCTGAGCCACAGAAGAAGTTCAAGAATAACTGGAGTGGGTAGCCTATCCCTTCTCCAGGGAAGCTTCCCAACCCCTGAATTGAACCAGGGTCTCCTGCATTGCAGGTGGATTCTTTACCAGCTGAGTTCCCAGGGAAGCCTCTAACCTGATATAAACAAATGCAAATTGTCAGGTCCCAACCCAGACCTACTTAATCAGTAACTCTGTGGTTATTACTCAGAAGAGAGAGAGAGAGAGCCTTATTGAAGTGTAACTGACAATAATAATAATAAAAATCAGCCATTCATCTTAAACAAACAACAACAAGTATATTTGTGTGCTTGATCTAGCCAGAGTAGAGTCTGTGGTTTACAGAAAACAAAAACAATAACAAAATACCCAGACGACAACCAAAAGCTAACTCCCCTTCATAAAAGAGATGCTAGCTTTTGAAGCATTGCAGTATTAAAGGGTACAGGTTTAGTGAAAATATAATATATTTTCTGGATATATACATATTGAAGGAAAGTTTGATCTCCAGAGCTTAAACTCAGAAAGTTCGAGTTTCAGTGGATTCAAATGATGGTCCTAGTTTGCTTGGTCATATTCCAGTAAAGACTTTATAGAGCTGCAACATTAGCAAGCTCATCCCTTCTCTTTCAGTTGTTTCTATACTCATTACAAAAAAGAGATGAGAACATTTAGGTTAGATACAAGTTCTATTTATAGAGAGCTGCTCACTGTTTTCATGTATCAGTAGGTCATTACAACCCCAGGGAGATGATGGCATCCACCTCTTACCTTGATTGATAGGGAGAATTCTATTCTGTATCAAAGATACCACATTGCATCGTGCTTAACAAATGGCTCAGGACTTCTATCAATAATTAATTATGTCCCCTTGAGCATGCTATTACTTAGTCTCTTGCAAGACTTGGTTTCTTTCCTTGTGTTTTGGGATTAAAATATCACTTATAAGGATATTTATGAGTAGCAATTCATGTGTAAAGTGCCACATATGCAATAAGCACTTTACAAATGTCAGATATGCTATGAAAAATATAAATGCATTTGTAGCAAACATTTATCTTCTTAAGCAGTTCTGATCTCACATTTCTTTCAGAACTTCTGGTTTCCCTGACCTGCTGCCACAGCATCCAGTCCAGTTCAAGCTAGATACAGTGAAAAGGCAGCCTCTAGCTTAGAATATATACCCAGAATATTATGTCTTCAGCTGCCTTATTCCCAAGCAGAGGTTGAACTGCTAACTCTGTATAAGAAACTGTATATTTAGGGGTGAGGATGGAAGGGGTGTTTATGGAGGGAAAAGCAATGGCGATTTTAAAATATTACTCATAAAAATTAAAGAAGTCAAAGCACTTAGACCCATTATATGGAAGACACCACATTGGAAATAAATCTTTAATGTGGCAACAAGAGTAAGTATCACAATACACAGCTGTTTGGCTCTACACAGCCAGAATTATCTAACTTTTGATATGGTTTCCCTGCATATGACACGTTGTTGTTCAGTTGCTCAGTCACGTCCAACTCTTTGTGACCCCATGGACTATAACACGCCGGGCTTCCCTGTCCTTCACTGTCTCCCGGAGTTTGCTCAAACTCAAGTCCATTGAGTCAATGATGCCAATCCAACCATCTCATCCTCTCTCACCCTCTTCTCTACCTCCCTCAATCTTTTCTAGCATTAGGGACTTTTCCAATGAGTCGAATCTTTGCATCAGGTGGCCACAGTGTTGGAGCTTCAGCTTCAGCAGCAGTTCTTCCAATGAATATTCAGGGCTGATTTCCTTTAGGATTGACTGGTTTGACTTCATATAATCTTAAATGTTCCCTAGCATTTTCTGCCAGTGTATAGACTTCAGCGTGAAGCCCTGTTGACTCTGCCTTCTTATTCCAGTGCTTGCTTTATACCTTGCTGACTAAAGATATAGAAAAGAGTAGGTCAGCAAATTTACCAAAGGCAGGTCAATGTTCTTCCCTTTACCTGTTTGTAACCTCCCCTATTATTACAGAGGAATTGCACCAAACCTTTCACAGGTTTATGCTGGACTATTTAAATTAGATGGACAATTTCTTTTTCTGTCTAACATTCATAAAGAATAAGATGATGCGGCTTCACTTAATAAGATACTATGCTTAACAATTTGTATCACTAGCAAGTGGCTAGTATAAATCCCACAGGCAATTTATTAGCAACGCTAATGAACTGAACTAGATGTCTAAAAGTTAGTTTGAAAATATTTTAGTATTGGCAAAGTTCATTGTGTATATGTTTGTTATTCTTGTTGCCCACAACTCTAACTTGTGTATAAATCACAATTCTACTTGCTTGTGATTCATTCTGAGATTTTTCTGGCATCATCACTTACACTAATGAAATAATATTTTGGTTTGGAAAGGTCTTCCAAAGGCTGAATTTAGGACTGAATTTACAATCAACTTTTTTGACCCATGTCATTTTTCTTTGTTATATTTGAGAATGTGAGCTGTCCAATATTATAATCACATGTAGCTATTTACATTAATTAAAAATTAAATACCTTAGTTGCACTGGCCACACTCGTGTGCTCAACAGCTAGTGGTTAACTTAATTGGACAATATACAGAGCATTCCTATCTGCAGGAGAAATTCTGTTTATCACTGTTCTAAAAGAGGTGTTAACAATTATGTTAACAATAAAGCAAAGTGATGGTAATAAATTAATTAAAAATACTCACTATTTGCTAGGCAGTTAAGAAGGGATTGGATATTATTATTATTCTTATTGTAGAGTTTGAAGAGGCATGACTGGTGGGATATAATTACAAACAATTTAACTTGTGCCTCCCCTTGTCTTTCAAATACACCCAACAGGGCAAGTTTTCTTTTGACTCCCATGTGAAAATTTAGAGAGTGTGAGGCTTTTCTTTACTCCAAGAAATTTATTCTATAACCTTTAGTCACAAAACATAGTATCAATTTAATAATTAGAATTCCTGATCCCAGGTAATTATTAAAGTTGTGAAGCTGATTTAAAATTGAGGCTTCTCCCCTCCTGCAGTCTGGATCCATTGCTGGCAGGAAGATGTTATGTGTTAACAGAAGTTTAGTTGGCTTCTTTCATGTTTTTGTGCCTAGTATATGTTTTCTTCCTCCATCAGCTTGAATATAACACCTGGTTCTAAGATAACATTTCTACTATGGTCTGATTATTCACAGAATGATATTTGTTCATTTCCAAGGCAAATCATTCAATATTACAATAATCCAAGTGTGTGCCCAACCACTAATGCTGAAGAAGCTGAAGTTGAATGGTTCTATGAAGACCAAGCTGACATCAAGATTGCCAGGAGAGATATCAATAACCCAAAATTCATATATTGAATCCTAATGTTCAATATGATTACAATAGGAAGCAGAAGCTTTGGAAGGTGATTAGATCATGAAGATGGNCAATAATCCAAGTGTGTGCCCAACCACTAATGCTGAAGAAGCTGAAGTTGAATGGTTCTATGAAGACCAAGCTGACATCAAGATTGCCAGGAGAGATATCAATAACCCAAAATTCATATATTGAATCCTAATGTTCAATATGATTACAATAGGAAGCAGAAGCTTTGGAAGGTGATTAGATCATGAAGATGGGGCCCGCATGAATGAGATTTTGTTATTCTTCAGTTGCTCAGTCCTGTCTGACTCTGCAACCCCAGGGATTGCAGCACACCAGGCTTCCCTGCCCTTCACCAACTCCCAGAGCTTGAGCAAAGCTCAGCATTAGTCCTTCCAATGAATATTCAGGACTGATTTCCTTTAAGATTGACTGGTTTGATCTCCTTGTTGTCCAAGGTACTCTCAAGTGTCTTCTCCAATACCCCAGCTCAAAAGCATCAGTTCTTTGGTGCTCAGCCTTCTTTATGGTCCAACTCTGACATCTCTACATGACTACTGGAAAAACCATAGCTTTGACTAGACAGACCTTTGGTGGCAAATTAATGTCTCTGCTTTTTAATATGTTCTCTAGGTTTGTCATAACTTTTCTTCCAAGGATCAGGCGTCTTTTTATTTCATGGCTGCAGTCACCATCTGCAGTGATTTTGGAGCCAAAGAAAATAAAGTCTCTCACTGTTTCCATTGTTTCCCAGTCTGCTTGCTATGAAATGATGGGTCCGGATGTCACGATGTTAGTTTTTTGAATGTTGAGTTTTAAGCCAGCTTTTTCACTCTCTTCTTTCACCTTCATCAAGACGCTCTTTAGTTCCTCTTTGTTTTCTTGCCATAAAGATGGTGTCATCTGCATAGCCGAAGTTTTTTATATTTCTCCCGGCAATCTTGATTCCAGCTTGTGCTTCATCCATCTTGGCATTTCGCAAGATGGTCTCTGCATATAAGTGAAATAAGCAGGGTGACAATATACAGCCTTGACATACTCCCTTCCCAATTTGGAACCAGTCCATTGTATCAAATCTTGTTCTAACTGTTGTTTCTTGATCTGCATAAAGACTTCTCAGTACTTGAGTCCAATCTCAAAAATGACAGAATGAACTCTTCTTGTTTCCAAGGCAAACCATTCAATATTACAGTAATCCAAGTGTATGCCCCAACCACTAACACCAAAGAAGCTGAAGTTAAATGGTTCTATGAAGACCAAGCTGGAATCAAGATTGCCAAGAGAAATATCAATAACCTCAAAATTGCAGATGATAACACCTTTATGGCAGAAAGTGAAGAGGAACTAAAGAGTCTCTGGTTTTGGTATCAATATAGTGCATATAATATCATAGAATGATATTATAAGTATTTCTTCCTATTCTGCTATTTTTTAAGTTTATAAAGGAGTTGCATTAATTGTTCTTTAAATTTTGATAGAGTTTACTAATGAAAATTTCATGTGGACCTGGATTTTTTGTGGGAAATTTTTCAAATTACTAATTTAATCTCCTTGCTTTTTATAAATATATTCACATTTTCTATCTATTTATGAATTGACTTGGATAGTTTATATATGTCTAGAAATTTGTTCATTTCACTCAGGCTATCTCATTTGTTGGCTTACAGATTTTACGATGTTCACTGATGTTGCTCTATGTTCCTGAAAGATTGGCAGTGATGTCCCCTGTAATTCCTAATAATTTGAGTCTTTTTTTTCTTAGTCTGTGTTATAGTTTGTCAATTTGGTTGAACTTTTCAAAGAAATAACTTTTCATTTATTTTCTCTGTTGTTTTTCTATTCTCTATTTTCATTTTCACTCTAGTCTTTATTATTTTCTTACTTCATATTTAAGTTTCTTTTTTTTTCCAATGCCATATGGTGGAAGCTTAGGTTATAATTTGAGATGCTTTTTTAACATAATACTTATGGGTATAAATTTCTCTCAAGAGCACTGCCTTCATTGCATTTCTTAAATTTCATTAGATTATGCTTTCATTTATCTCAGAGTACTTTCTGGTTTTTCTGGGTTTTTTTTTTCCCTTGGTGTATTGGTCATTTAGAATTGTATAATTTTTACACATTTTTAATTTCCTTTTTTTTTCTCTCATTGATTTCTAACATACTTATCTGATTTTATTCCTTTTAAATTTATCTTGGCTGTGGTTTTTTTTTTCTTTTCTTTTCTTTTTTCTTTTTATTTTTGCATAGTGCCTTTGAAAGATAATATTCTGCTATTTCTAGGCAAGTAGCATTTTATAGATATTCTATGGATGCCTCTTGGGGCTTCCCTAGTAGCTCAGCTGGTAAAGACTCCGCCTCCACTGCAAGAGACCCTGGTTCGATTCCTGAGTTGTGAAGATCCCCTGGAGAAGGGGTAGGCTACCCACACCAGTATTTGGGGGCTTCCCTTGTGGCTCAGATGGTAAAGAATCTGCCAACAATACTGGAGACCTGGGTTCGATCGCTGGGTCACTTTGTCCACAAAGGTCTGTATAGTAAGTGCTGTCTATACAGTGATGCTTTGCATCACTTCATGCAAACAAGTGGGAAAACAATGGAACCAGTGACAGACTTTATTTAGGGGGGCTCCAAAATAAGTGCAGATGGTGACTTCAGCCATGAAATCAAAAGATGCTTGCTTCTTAGAAGAAAAGCTGTGACAATCCTAGACAGCATATTAAAATACAGAGCCATTACTTTGCTAACAAAGGACCATCTAGTCAAAGCTATGGTTTTTCCATAGTCATGTATGGATGTGAAAGTGGACGATAAAGAAAGATAATCGCCAAAGAATTGATGCTTTCGAATTGTGGTGCTGGAGAAGACTCTTGAGAGTCCTTTGGACAGCAAGGAGATCAAACCAGTTAGTCCTAAAGGAAATCAATCTTGACTATTCATTGGAAGGACTGGAGCTGAAGTCCTTCTGAAGCCGAAGTCCTTCTGAAGCTGAAGCTCCAATACTTTGACCACCTGATGCAAAGTGGTGACTCATTGGAAAAGACCCTGATGCTGGGAAAGATTGAAAGCAAAAGGAGAAAGGAGGTGGCAAAGACTGAGATGGTTAGATAGTATCATCGACTCCATGGACATGAATCTGATCTAACTCTGGGAGGCAGTGAAGGACAGGGGAGCCTGGCGTGCTGCTGTCCATGGGGTCACTAAGAGTCGGACATGACTTAACAACTGAACAATAGCAACAAATGTGTGTTTGTGTGTATGTGTATATATATATATATATGTATATACAAACACAAGTTGTATGTTTGTATGAAATTAAGTAAAATGAAGAAAGCTATATCACCGATGTGTTAGAATCTGTAACCTCAAGATGACACCTTTCAGAAAGGGAATATCATTACTTTTCACTTTGTACATTTGTATTGTTTGACTTGTTGCAAGAAGCGAATATTACATTTCTGATTTTTTAAATCCAGTATGTATTTCAGAGATGTGCAAGAGAAACAGAATATGAGCACAAAAGAAAAGAGAACAGCAAAAGAAGATGATAGAAGTATCCCAAGTAAGTCTGAAATGGAAGTAAAATCAGAACTTTGGGTCCGTAAGGACCCTTGGATGAGGAAAAGGGAACACCTGGCAGTCTCATTTCTCCACTGTGGGAAGATTTCCTGACCATATTGGAAATCTTTCATTTTTACTCTGCTCATACTTGTCAAATAATACTTCTGCTTTCTGTGGCAAGTGCCATTCTGCATTTTCACTGCCCTTGAAGAGAGACACTCATAGTGTCAGAGACATCAAATTCCAATCAAGCTTCCTTCTGGAAATGAAACATGAGCATTTGGTTTTAAAATCAGTCTGGATGATTCCATCAGAGTGGACCATCACTGAAGCTAATTTGGTAGCTGGTCATAAAACCCAATCCCATTAGATAAGTTCATCACTATAGGTGGGGTGGTATTTAATAATCATGTAGTATTCTGTCTTTTTACATAAAAATGGCAGTAGCAGTAAAGGAAAGAAACAAGGGATAGGCTTAGAATGCATTCATTGTCTGTTAAACATCCCTATACCACCCACCAGTTGGCTCATTTATGAAAGCAACAGACACACATAATGTCCACAAGGAGCAAGCTAGAAAATATGCTTTTGCAGATTCGGAGTATAAACCATACTGTGTAATTATAATGTAAAGATTTAGAACCATCTTTATCTGGAAAGTGAATTTAAATACTATGCACAGCAAAGAAGACCTTTTCTTTATTATAAATATAAATGCCATCTTTTACAAATATCAACATACAGTATTAGTAAATTTGTTAAAGATAATTTTCATTTTCTGCTTTTCCAAGAAAAGTTTCCAGGAGTTTTTCCCTTAATATATATATTAAAAAAATGTTCTTACAGATTTTAAAATGCACAGATTGATTTGGACTCAAGAGGTCTGATGCAAGCTAGAAGATGCTGAAAAGCAATTCTAGCAAATTCTATTTGTTTATTGTATTACAATTCTCTGTATTTTAATTTACATATTTACCAAAGAGTCTTTATTAAGTTCATTTTTTTCAAATGCTCTAAAAGTGAAAGCAGCAATGGAAGTGTTTAGTGTTCCTCTAATTTTTTCATATGTGTTTTAGTTTTTGAATCTAGTCATCACTATATATTTTAAGGTCTATTTTGTGTCTGTCTTTTACTCCAAGCACTCCTTGTCTGTCCTTCTCAGAGTACTGGTACTGTGATTAAGGGCCATTTCTGTCCTTGGTGGTATCTCTCAGATGATGCCCAAGAGCAACATTGACTGTTTCTACTCCATTCCTTATTTGAGATAGCATAAATCTGGATGTAATTTTCTCTAAATATATGCTATTTAATACTTTTGACACTTCTCCAGTTTTACTTAAATATAGTCACAAGTAAACATGTATGTGTGTCTCTAAGTATAACAAATTTAACAAAAGAGCTTTATTGAAATATTGATATTTACATAATTTGATGATGGACTTCCCTAATGGCTCAGACAGTAAAGTATCTGCCTCCAGTGCAAGAAATCTGGTTCGACCCCTGGGTCAGGAAGATCCCCTGGAGAAAGGAATGTCAACCCACTCTAGTATTCTTGCCTGAAGAATCCCATGGACAGAGGAGCAGGCTACAGTCCATAGGGTCACAAAGAGTCAGACACGACTGAGAGACTGATACACAACAACAACATAATTAGGTGATAAATTACCTGTAAACTCCCATGCAAGAAGATTTCTAAATTAAGACAGCTAGTAAGTAGTACAATTATATAGAAAAATATGATCTTGTCAAAAAGAAATCAGCACAAATTGAAATATGTCAAAACCTCCCTGGCTTATCACTTCTAGTTCATGATTGATCCTTTTCTTTGCCCCGTTATCCTGTGCATTTATCTTCTGCTGGTATATGTTGGTGTACATCATTAATACCACTGGTTCATGTATGTTTCATATTTTCAACTAAACACTTGAAAGCTTGCTTAGTTCTCTGTCTTTTATTATTTGTGATATTAATTGTGCTGCTTATTTTAATGAAAAGAGCCCTGGTGGCTCAGACGGTCAAGAATACACCTTCAATGCAAGTGACCCAGGTTCGATCCCTGGGTCAGAAGGATTCCCTGGAGAAGGCAAAGGCAACCCACTCCAGTATTCTTGCCTGGATAATTCCATGGACAGAGGAGCCTGGTGGGCTACAGTCCACTGGGTCTCAAAGAGTCAGATATGACATGGGCGACTAACACACACCACAGACACTTTAATAAAGGAATGATAATAATAACATGTGTTGGGGACTATCCCTGGACCAGCATACCTCTAAGCACTACACAGATTTTACTTTTTCTTCTTTCTATAAGTAGCTTCTACTTTTAATGTTTTCATTTTATAGAAAAGAAATCTGAGTTACATAGAGTTTGTACAGCTTGACCAAAGTCACAAAGTTAAGCAGCAGAAGACTTTAACTCCAAAGTGTCAATGGCTAATTAGTAACTGAGATCTACTGTATAGAGTAGATCTACTATACAGAGTTTGAAATGTGGAGAGTTGAAAATCATGCATATTAGATACCTATTTCTGCATAACACGACACCCCAAAACCTAGTGGCCTAAATCAATGAAATGTATTATGTCACAGTTTCTCTGAGTCAGGAAATCTGGAGTGGCTTAGTTGGTCCCTCTGAAAATGAAAGTGCTAGTTGCTCAGTCACGTCTGACTTTTTGTGACTCCATGGACTGTAGCCTGCCAGGCTCCTCTATCCATGGGATGTTCCAGGCAAGAATACTGGAATGAGTAGCCATTTCCTTCTCCAGGGGATCTTCTCAACCCAGGGATAGAACCCAGGTCTCCCGCATTGCAGGCAGAGCCACGTAGGAAGCCTTAATACCAAACTGTAAATCTAATGATAAAGTTTGGGGAGTTCATGACTGCCAAGCAGATACACAAAACAGTACCACTTCCGTCCAAATTGCTCCAGTACAGAGTATAGACAGAGTTGACAAAATAGAGCACAATCTCAGGCAGTGTCTCTGTTACTATGTATATTTCCCTTCATATCTTTAAGTGAATCATGAAATAATCACGGGATCAGCCGGAGAAACCTAAGAGGTATATTCAAGTAAAACATGTTTTCATTAGTTCTGCTTCTGTGATTGGAATTTTTGCTTGACATTATTAACAATTAAAACGTTGCCACTTACATCTGAGAAATCTGGTCATTAACTTAGAATCCACATAGCTCCTTTAGCCAGCACATGCTCAGTCCTGTCCAGCTCTTCTGAGATGCCATGGACTGTAGCCTGCCAGGCTCCTCTGTCCATCAGATTTTTCAGGCAAGAATACTCGAGTAGGTTGCCATTTCCTACTCCAAGCCAGTCCCTCTGGTTTGGATCTAACACAACAGTGCCATCAAGTTGTTTGCTTGGTCTCAATTTAGAATATGACTGGGGAGAATCCTCTAAGCTCTCTCACATGGTGGTTGGCAGGTCTTAGAAGTTTCAAGCCCATCCAAGTGACTATTGGTGGGCTTAAAGTTCTTGATGAATGTTGGCCAGATGTAATAGTTCCTATTTGGGTCTTTCTATAGCATTACTCACAACTAGCAGTAGGTTTCCTCAGAGACAGCAAAGAGAACAAGAGGCAGTCCAGGTGGAAGATACAGTCTCTCTTTAACCTAATGTTGGAAATGAAGCTTTCACTTTCACCATAATCTGTTTATTAGGAGTGAGTCTAGATCCATCTCACCCAAGAGGAGATTACATGACTACCAAAAAGCAAGGATAATTGGGTGCCATCTTAGATGTAGTCTTCCAATCATGGGACCCCTATTTTGAATCTGGTATGAAACAGTTATGCTTTCAGAAAGTCACAGCCACTAATTTTCTCTTCAAGCTCATGATGTTAATAACCAGTCTGACCAAAGTTGTGGGGCTATTCAAGGAATAAAAGAAAAATTATAGATATGAAAAATTAAGAGCTTGACATAAATATGACTATACTATATTATTTTTCAAAGACAAGGGATTATCACTGTCTCATTTTGATTAGATCATATCTCTTCTCCATTTATTTTCTCATTACACTGCACATCAGTGCTAAATTTCATTTTCTTCTTATATCCACAGATAAGCAAGTAATCAGCAAAAGTTGTGAAATGACCAACAGGAAGCAAACTAATATTTGTGAAGCATGACTCATATGTTAATCTCTGTGCTGGGCACTTAATATGCATGATCTCATTTAAAGCCTCACAATCGCTTTCTTAAGGGATAGACCATTTGTTCCTTCTGCAAGATAGTGACTCTTGAAGAAATACAGCTAATGATCAGACAGAGTAGCTCTGTTCTTCCTTTCACTTGTCCTCAAAGGCAAGTCCATAATAATATCTTTCATTTTGCCCCTTTCAGAGAGTTTTAGAGATGTAGAAATATCTTTATTAATATTGATCTTTTTTTTTTACTTCCAGGCGATACCACAGCCCCCAAAATTGCATAGACACCCATCTATCATTTTCTTTAAAATCTCTAGAGAAAGAAATTTCCTTGTTTAACATGTCACATCACATTGGTTCAGTGCCTACAGTACAGTGGCTAAGGTTCCCTTATATGTTGCTTCATATATATACGTGTGTGTGTGTGTGTGTGTGTGTGTGTGTGTGTGTGTGTATCTCCTCAAGTTACATCAGAAACCTTTAAAAACAGAGATAACACTTTTTATAAAGCATAAAATAATGAACCTCTCACTCTCAGAAATATACACATACTTGCATACAACATACATAATGTGTATACTCATATGCATTCATAAACAAATCAATCATTGGATGATTGGCCTCAGCATAGTGTATTTGAAAACTACATGTATCAGTGAAATCTAACTTTGATTTTGACGTTTCTAAGGTACCCCTTTTTTATACTTGCCTTCAAGGCTACTTTTACACACCACAAAAGACAAAATAAGAAATTCAACTTGCTGTTTGAATAAAAATAATATTGTCCAGATCTATCATGCATGTAATTAACATGCCAAGGCTTTGAATGACCATTTTTAATAATCAATAGCACATTCAATGGACAAAATGGTCTCAAAAATGCCTCAAGTACCCTGAAGAGGAAATCCAAGAATGTTCGGGGTGCTTGCTGTATCTCGGGGTGTAGTCACACAATTTCTCAATGTGACAGATTTGAAGGTAGTTGCACTCATTAGATGCTAGACTCTGATTTGCTAGCTTTCAGAAATGCCTTTCATAATTTCACATTACATCATAGTTAGTCCTACATTAGAGGACTAGTGTTCTCCACAAGAAATCAAGGCATAAATAGTTTCATAGTAACCAAATTAAATGTGTCACTTATGTGTGATTATATTCCATGCTGGTTAAGATAAAATTAATGAAACTACTTGGATCACGTCATATACTTCTGCATTTCCCATACTCCCTTGCTAATGGCTAGGTAAAAGTTAGTAAATAACATGAATTTAGGTTGAAATTTTTGCATGAAACTGACTACTGATGAGCTACTCTGGCATTTTCAAATGGTACATTCCAAAAGGTGCCATAATAATCAGTTAATTCCTAGATAAAAATCATTCTAAAATAAGGTATATATTTTAATGCTTCCTTTAAACAATTGCTGAGTTTAGGAGAGCATGAGACAATGTAATGGAAACAGATTCCTGGGTAGATAATTTGAAAACCACAATTCTGGCCTCAGAATTTCATTTAATGCACTGAGTACCTTGGTATAGTTGTTTTGCTTTCGTATGATTGAGTTTTCCTATTTGAAATTGGGAAACCTAAAATCATAGAATGTAAGTTCTGTAAGTGACTTTAAAGATATCTAATTAAAACCCCACATTTTACAGATTGAGACTACATCCATCAAAATGGGCTACATTTTGTCACTGAAACAAATATTCCCTAAATCTCAGGAACATAAAATAGCAAGAGTTTCTGTCTCACTCTTGTAACGATTACTCAAGGTTTGAGTGACTATCCTTTTTTTTTTTTAATTTTACTTTTTAGTTTGTTTTGCTTTACAATACTGTATTCGTTTTGTCATACATTGACATGAATCAGCCATGAGTGTATATGAGCTCCCAGTCCTGACCCCCTT
>SJYA01000946.1:466702-483916 GCA_006410615.1 Neotragus moschatus
GTCTTCTTTGGAGAAATGCCTATTTAGTTCATTGGCCCATTTTTTGATTGGGTCATTTATTTTTCTGGAATTGAGCTGCATAAGTTGCTTGTATATTTTTAAGTGACTATCCTGAGCAACTGTATTAACTAATTTAATAAGGCTACAATTAATCAGGTACTACTAAAATCCCTCACTCCCATAACCAGTTATTAGCTTGCACATTTATTACAGTAAACCTTACCAAGGATGACTAGGGGATGTTTGTATAGTCTGCATGTTGGCTAAACACTCCAGGCAGCTTTAATCTTATGATGCATATATATTAACATGATGTAATGGCTAATTGTATGTGTCAATTTAATCAGGCCATTACAGTTTCCAGATACTTAGTCAAACCTACTGGTGGGTTCGTCAGGATGTTTTTAGATGAGGTTAACATTTGAATCAATAGACTGAGTGAAGAAGATTGCCCCTCTTAATGTGAGTTGCCCTCATCTAAAGAGTTGACCGGAATACCTGCATAGAACAAAAAGACTGAGTAACAGGGTTCTCCTGTCTTACCACTTGAGTTGGAACATTGATTTTCCTCTCCCAGTCTTTGGACTCAGGCTGGAATGGTGGCTTTTCTTGAGTCCTGAACCTGTCAATCACAGATGTTGGGTCTTTTTGGCTTCCAAAATTACTTGAGGCAGTTCTTTATAATCTTTCATTCTTTCTCTCTCTTTCACTAATATGTAAGATGTATGTATACATGTATATGCATGTATCCTATATCTCACAGTTTCTGGAGACTAACGCAATACAGATTTGGGTACCAAGAGTGCTACTAGAGGAACAGAAATTTAAGGGTGAGTTTTATGAATTGCTTCTGAGGTCTCTGGAATTGGCTCTCTAACCTGATTAGTTGCAAAAAGAAAGTACTGATAGTCCATGGAGTGATCTGGCTCTAGAGGTTTGCCGACTATTACCACTGGACACTTCAAGTCAGCCACAGAGAAGAAGCAAGGATCTTGATGATTCTCTATTAGATACTTTAACTAAGCTATATTATGAGATTGACTAGTTACTCCTTGTTTTGCTGGAAGTTTTACTTTTGTTTCAGATTTGAAGGATTAGTTAAGAAAAGAAACCACTCATTACACACAAACAAATAATGTCAATATTTAACAGAGGATTATTTAACTTAATTTCAATATACAATTTTTAAAAGAAAAGAGAAATGAAAACAATAGAGAAGAGTAACAGCACATACATCACCAAATTGGGCTGACCAACACCCAGACTTAAACAGTGTGCTGAAAGTACCCAGTGACAGCAACCTGGAGTCCCAGTTGGGAAAAGGTCCCGGGACGTGTGTCTGCTCCATGGGTGAGACTTAAAGTTGCACTTTCAGGGGTTCTTGCTTATAATCCCAGGCCACAGACTGATATCATTATCAGTTTGCATGCAAAAATGATGGTCTGATTTTAGTTTAACATTATTTACGATGCTGCTTGTTTTATCTGGAGAGTCATAAGATTTCATTAAACCCTAGCCCTGTTGGCTAGGCTTCCAGGGGCTCAAGAATTTGAAGATGCACTTTCCTTCTTATCTGAAGTGCTGCCTGACTAGCTGTGCTTGTGGGTAGGCATGGAATCCAGGCAGGGTCCAGGCAGGTCAGAAGTAAGATCCGAGGCCTGCTCTCCTGCTTCTGAATCCTGAACAAGACTTCCTCCATTTTAATTACCCTAACACTCTTATTTTAGTTGGATAAAGTGGGGGAAATAAGGATGAGCTCAAAGATTTCAAGTATCATATTCATGACCTGAAAGTTTCTATATGTAACCTCAAGCAGATCCTTATCTCCTGTAGTTACAGTGCTGAGATTGCTGGAAATTGAACCAAAAAATATCCTGTAGTTTGGTTAAGTTACAATTAAAGTTGAATTCCCAGCTTTTCATGGTATCTACTGTTAAAGTAAAGGCATTAACTGGGAAGAAATGATATGCTAATGTGACCTCAGCTGCCCATCATGAGCTGGGTCTCATGAAGTTGGATGTGCACAGCAGTACTCCATTATCAAATGGATGTGGTTTATGCATATGATTAAACCCAAGCAGGCCCAGAAGGCACATGTAAGTTACGTTAAGAAGTGCTCCAAATGTTCCCAGTCCCCAATCCTCCTACACTGCCTTCTCCATCCATCTGCATCTCTGACCTCATAAGGAGTTTCCTGCAAGCAGTTGACAGAGGAAGAAAACAGTGGTTTACAAATGATTCTGCACAATATGCAGGCACTACCTTACATTCCTCTTATGGTACATCGCTGAATGTCAGTAGTGACAAGAAACCTTACTAGTGATCAGAACTTCAAGCAGTACAGCTGTCATTCACTTGGCATAGAAGGAGAAATTGCCAGAGGCTTGGTTATAATGATTAATGGGCTATGGCCAATCGGTTGGCTGGATGGATACAGACCTGGAAGGAAAATGACTTGAAAATTGGTGATAAGAAAATTTGGGAATGAGATAGGCCTCTCTGAAAAGGCAGAAAAATATGGAATTATGTCCTTGTTGTTTAGTCACTAAGTCTTGGCCAACACTTTTGCAACCCCATGGACTGCAGCCCACAGACTCCTCTGTTCATGAGATTTCCCAGGCAAGAATACTGGAGTGTACTGCTAGTTCCTTCTCCAGGAGATCTTCCTGACCCTGGGATCAAACCCACATCTCCTGCTTTGCAGGTGGATTCTTTACTGATGAGCCATCCAGGAAGCCTGAGTGTCCTGTGTGAATTTTCACCAACGGGTGACCTCAGCAGAAATGAAATGAAATGAAATGTTAGTTGCTTAGTCATATCTGACTCTTTGTGACCCCCATGGGCTACAGCATGACAAGCTCCTCTTTCTATGGAATTCTCCAGGCAAGACTAGAGCAGATTCCCTTCTCCAGGAGATCTTCCCCACGCAGAGATTGAACCTTGGTCTCCTGCACTGCAGGTAGATTCTTTACCATTTGAGCCACCAGGGAAGCCTGAACTCAACAGAGCCTGAATTCTCAACAGAGGAGAATTTTAATAATCAAGTTGCTAATATTACCCATTCTGTAACGCCAGTTGGTGTATTTCTGCAGCCACTCCTGTTATTGCTCAATGGACTCAAGAATGAAGTGTCTATGGTAAGAAGGATGAAGCTTATGCATGGGCTCAGCAACGTGCATTTCCACTCACCAGGGCCAGCTTAGCTTTAGTTATGGCTGAATGCCCAATCTTCCATCAGCAAGGCTCAACACCATTCCTGAAAGCAATCAACAAGCTACCTGGTGGCAGGTTGATTACACTGGACTACTTCCATCATGGAAGGGACAGTCTATTGTTCTTGCCTTAATAGATACTTAGTCTGGATGGAGATTTGAAGGTGAAAGTGAAGTCGTTCAGTTGTGTCCTACTCTTTGTGACCCCATGGACTATAGCCCACCAGGGTCCTCCATCCATGGGATTCTCCAGGCAAGAATACTGGAGTGAGTGAGTTGCCATTTCCCTCTCCAGGGGATCTTCCTGACCCAGGGATCCAACCCAGGTCTCCTGCATTGCAGGCAGACACTTTAACCTCTGAGCCACCAGGGAAGCCCAGATGGAGATTTACCTTTCCTGAATGCAGTGCTTCTACCAAAACTCTCATCCATCAATTTACACAATACTTTATCCATTATCATGGTATTCCACTCAGCATTGCTTCTGATCAAGGGATTTACTTCATGACAGAAATGTAGCAATGGGTTCATGGTCACAGAATTCACTGTTCCTATTGCGTTCCCTTTTGGAAAGGCAGCCTCATGTGTGCAGTCTTTCCATCCTTACTCTGTCATTTGAGAGTGGGCCTTGGGCCTAGAACACTTCCTTACCAAGTGATAAAGAGCCCACAGCCTGTACCAGACTTATCAACTTCTGTGGGAATATTTTTCTCTGTTTCTGTCTCAGTAAGAGTAGCTTTGTTCCGCTTGGGCATATACATCAATGGCCCTCAGGAAAAGCCCCATCTTTTAGTTTTCCAGATTCCATGGAGGAAGGCGCAAAGTCCTTCTAATGTGGCATGAGAGATATGCACCCAGACAAATGACCCTTCTTCAGCTGCTTGTAGAAGCAGGATGAGGGGATAAGATGGAGCATGCTAATCATGATGGATGGACCAATGCACACTCCTGAAGCTAATTTTGCCCCATCTCTTCTCTATGTAAGTAAAGCCCCATCCCATCCATGGCTTGGTTGTATTTTGTTTACCTTCACAATTTTGATATCAAGATACAGGTATTTGGTCTTCCGGCAATGTGATGATCTTTGTTATTCCCCATATAATTTGAGTCTTCTTTGGCATTAAGTGTACAAGATGCTTTGCTTCACCATCCTGAAGCAGCTGACTTGATAAAAGTGTGAAATAGCATTTTGAAGACTCAGCTACAGTGTCAGTTAGGTGGCTGTGTCTTGAAGGGCTGGGGAAAGGTTCATTGGAAGACAGTATTTGCTCTGAATCAATATTCAACATATGGTGCTATGTCCATGATGGCCAGAAATCACAGAAATCGAGACTTGAGGAATCAAGGAATGAAAATTCAACTGGCACTGCTATTACTTCTAGTGACACATAAAAATATATTTGCTTCTTGTTTCCATAACGATTATTCTGGGTTTGTCTATGAGGATGTTTTTGGTTGGGATTAATATTTTAATCAGTCGACTGAGTAAAACAGATTGGCCTCCTTAATGTGGATGATTCTCACCCAATCAGTTGATGGACCGAATAGAACAAAAAGACTGAGTATGAGGAAACTTCTCCTGACTGCTTAAGCTGCGGCATTTTTTTTTTTTTCTCTAGCCTTGGGACTCAGACTGAAACATCAGTTCTTCTTGGGTAGAGTGTGCTAGAATTTCTAGACTAGAATTCATTCCATGGACTCTCCTGGTTCTCTCTCACATGTATGTGCATGCAAGAGAGAACAGATGTCAATTATACATATTCTGTTTCTCTGGAGAACCCTAATATAATGTTAAAGAAGAAAAGATGACACAGTGTGTGCTGGCTGCTAAATGAATCCACCAGAAAGACACATATCATTTCTGCTTATATGTCATTGACCGAAGCAATTCCTGTGGTCACCTTGACTTCTAGACTTCTTGACTCCAGATACTTCTAGGAAGTACAGCCCTTCCTTTTCATACTGTTCATGGGATTGTATGAGATGGTTGGATGGCATCACTGACTTGATGGACATGAGTTTAAGCAAGCTTCGGGAGTTGGTGATGGACAGGGAAGCCTGGCATGCTGCAGACCATGGGGTCACAAAGAGTCGGACATGACTGAACTGAGCAATTGAACTGAACTGAACTGAACTGACAGCCCTTCCTATACTTGAATAGTCAGGAATGCACTTTGGTGATTAATGAATAATGATTAGCACAGTAATTCAATCCATTTATGAAGATACTCTTAATTTGTAGTAAAGTTCTTGTCACATTATTTGTCTATACTTTAGGCATGTAACAAAGGTCAAAGCCATAATAGAAGATGGAGAATTAAAGTAAGTTACAAAAAACAGAAACATACATATAAGTTTGAGAGATTTGTGAATATTAATTCATTGGACTATTTATTAAATAATTTAATATATGTGAAGAGCCTAGAATTGCCCCTGGTATACTATAAGTTCTCAATTAATATTACCAAGCACTCTTATTATTGTTACAAAATAGTGCTCTACTGACAAAGTTAGATTATCAATAACCCTCTGAAAGACAGCCTCTTTTTGCAAATATCAAGATAATGATAATTCCTACCATACTGTGACTTATTGCCCTATAATACTCTTTTGTGGCATGGATCACAAAGGTAACAAAAACATTACAGTGAAGCAGAAATGAAATCATGGGATTTTTTTTCCATAAATATTGATTGTGTGTCATCTCTGGAAATAAAACCCCTTGGACTGAGTATTTCCTTTAAAACATTCTGAATTAAATGAAGGACCCTTGAAAGCTAGGAACAAATGGCATACTTGCTTTGATCTGACATAAAGGAGATAGGTACATTTAAATACAGCCCTATTCTAAGTTTCAGTCCAGGAAACTCTGAGCAAACTGTCAGTTAAAATCAGCTCTACTGATGACAGATTTTTACAGGAGAGAACCACATAAGATTAAATAAGTGGAGTATACAAACAAGAAAGATGTTTGGAGCCTCTGCTTATGGGCTGCATAAACTAATTAGATCAGCTCTCTGTTGTAAAGTATTATTTATAGTATATCAGAGCAAAGGTTTTCAAATATGAATGAACTAAATTGGATCCCCCAGCCTTAGTCACTTAAAAGCTATGATATCTCTTCATAACTTAACCTCCTTAACCTTCTTAAATTTCAGTGTCCTCATCTTACTATGGATAAAATAATCCCCATAATCTGATAACTTCATAAGGTTATTAGGAAACTGAACTTCCTTGTCTCAGTATCTTCTTCTGTGCTACTAGAAAATAATCTCTGTAATGTAATAACTTTATAGGAATATTGTATTAAGCAATAATCTTCAGAGATTAAATGATAACCTTATTAAATGTGTTGAGAATGGTGTCTGGCAAACAATGAACACAGTATGATAACAATTATTATTATTAAATCTAGTACTGACATTCAGAATCTGTTAAATTTGTGAACAGAATACTCATGCTCCAACCATCTACTGCTGGGTAACAAACATCCTGAAACAAAGTGGTTTAAAGTAATAAGTTTTTGTTAGTATCTCACCCAAATTTTGTAGGTCAAGAATGTGGGCCAGGCTCAGGTGGGTGATTCACTGGCTCCATATGGGGTCAACTGTGTTGTCAACCATTCAGTGGTTTTCAGTTGTCAGAGGAACTGTTCAAAAGGGTCCCAGATGGCTTGACTCTAGTGTCTCAAAGGATATGACTGAAAGTCAGGGCCTGGCTGAGACTGTCACCTACCATGCTTACATGCCATGAGGTCTCTCTAGCATGGCAGTCACAGGGTAATGGGACTTCTTAAGTGGCAGTTTACAGTTTCCACGAAAATACTCCAAGGGACAGGAACAGGCATGATGCTACTCCTACTGTGTCCTACTGATAAAATCAATCACAAAGTCTGTCCACATTCAAGGAGAGGGAACAAAGACCCTCTCAGGAAGAGGAGTGACCGTCTTCATAAGATCACTGTAATAGCCATCATTACAAGGTACACTATGAGTTCTTTGTGTTGTAATGAAAGCAGCGTATCACTATGCATATGGATTATGTAATGTGACATGGCGCACTTGAGTTAGAGCTTTATGGATATGGAGCTTTACATATGGGAGCTTAGCAACTAATGTTCCATCTGGACACTTACATATTGGCAGTGGCTCCTTTCTCACATGGAATGTGAAATACTATATTTTTCAGAGTCATCACTATACTCACGAAATTGATATTCCAAAAAAGACATCAAAAAGTGTTTTCTGTTAAGGGTCAGAGAGTAAATAGTTTAGGTTTTCTGGGCCATATGCTATGTCCCTCTTCTTTTTCTTTTGTTTTTAACAACTCTTTAAAAGGTGTGAAAAACAAAATATCCACGGCACAGAAGGCCGTNTACACTTGAGTTAGAGCTTTATGGATATGGAGCTTTACATATGGGAGCTTAGCAACTAATGTTCCATCTGGGCACTTACATATTGGCAGTGGCTCCTTTCTCACATGGAATGTGAAATACTATATTTTTCAGTGTCATCACTATACTCACGAAATTGATATTCCAAAAAAGACATCAGAAAGTGTTTTCTGTTAAGGGTCAGAGAGTAAATAGTTTA
The DNA here is from genome assembly GCA_006410615.1 of Neotragus moschatus. NCBI lineage: Eukaryota > Metazoa > Chordata > Mammalia > Artiodactyla > Bovidae > Neotragus > Neotragus moschatus. The sequence goes on from SJYA01000946.1 coordinate 474,507, forward strand.
GGTTTTCTGGGCCATATGCTATGTCCCTCCTCTTTTTCTTTTGTTTTTAACAACTCTTTAAAAGGTGTGAAAAACAAAATATCCACGGCACAGAAGGCCGTACAAAAACAAGCCAAGGGCCAGATTTGGTCTGATGACTATAGTCGACTGACCCCTGAACAAATGAAGAGCAATATAAGTATAAATGGCTCCAATTCTAAACTACGAAAATGTGTACAAAACAGAAATGAAGATCCTGAAAAAAATGTAGGATAGCATTAGGAAAAATAGAGTAAAAAAAAGTTGCATTAAGAATTTAATTTCTTCCAAGCAGTATTAAGTTCTGTTATGAAATTAACACATTTACTACCTACAACAACCTTAAAGGTGACTTGTTGTACCCATTATATAGATACAATTAAAATATGAGCTATTTAAAGGCAAGTATTAGGATTTACTTATGTTCCAAATCTAACACATAGACTGATATAAAATATAATTTAAATACATGTTGGGTGAATTGAATTAAGTGATGAAATGTTGAGGTTCAGAGTTATTCATCAAAAATCACAGAGGTCCAGAGTTGAGGCCCTGGAATTCAAAAGTGATTTCATTATTTTCAATACTTCACTCAACTCTTCCTCACTTTAACAACTCCTAGCACCAATAATCTGATTTATTTATTTATTTATTTATTTAATTTTATTATTATTTTTTTATTTTTATTTTTTAGTTTGTTTTGCTTTACAATACTGTATTCATTTTGCCATACATTGACATAAATCAGCCATAAGTGTACCTGAGTTCCCATCTGATTTAAAAATAACTTACTATAGCAATATGATTACTGTCCTTAGGAAATTAAACAGTATTAAGCAGTATTTATCTATAAATTAGGTAATATAAAGTCTTAACATTTGTTTTATTTTTGCAGAATTTAATTTATGATTTGGGGGAATCTTTCATGTCCATGATTTATTTATTTCAACCACTCTCTGTCTATAATCTTAATTATTACAAGCAAGGACAGGACAGAATCAAGTTTTATAAACTTTACATATTTTAGGTGTTCTTCCTTAAGAAAAAGAATATAAAATAAGACCCAAAAATAGTTAGAAAATAAATGTCTATTTAAAAACCATAAATTATAAGAAATTTCACATTTTATTGATCTGACAAATAAAAAATGTATCACAGTGTTTCCCCTAAACCCATAACTCATTAATTAATGGGCTGACATATACTTCTTTTTTGAAATTTGGTATGACCAAAACTTGAAAAAATGCTATATAGACTCAATTTGAAATTGAGGCATATGGAAGAGCAATTGAAATAGATTTTTAAGTGTTTTTGCACTGTCTTAAACTTAATAATTGAATAAATACAACATAGTTTGACATATTGATGAATAGCTTACAGTATGAGTTTGTCACAGAAGTATTTGTTTCTTTAGCATATCTTTATTGCATTGGTGAATATATAGAGTGTCATTTCATGTTCAAGTGCCAGACTTTGTCTCTTGATATGTCAGATATGGTAACTCCAACACATTGGGATGTGAAAGTCACCCAACTACACACATACTGACTCTATTTGCAATATTGTTATACATTTGCACCCTCAAACACAAGGATTCTGAAGATTGTCTGTATTTGTAAAATCTCTGCTTCGAAATTACACACACGCACACACACACACACGCACGCACACACACACACACACTCACTCAAAAGAATAGTGTGTATCTTCTGCCTTACTGACTAATTCCTACAAGACAGAATATTTGTTTTAATTAGATGTCAAAGAGAAGCCCATTTTGCATTTGGAATTTTTTACCTAATAATTAGAAGTTTCGGCAGACTTTTTTTTCTGTCCCCACACACTTAAGCCTTGATTTCACTTCACCACCCATGTATTTCCAGGAACCCACACTAAGGGATATTCTATCACTGTACAGGAGCCATGGCACTGTACCATTGTGCCACCACACAGGGCAAGCTGGCACAATGCATGTCAAATTCTTGGGAGCCATTCTGTGCCATGGTTGTTATTAATAGAAATAACTGTGAATGAAAAAGACTTAAATCCATAAAAATATTCTTAACACACCCAAATTAGATGTATCCTCATCTCAACTTTTCCCTTAACTAAATTCCCCAAAATGGTTGAGTCTCTCTAACACCATTTAAACAAGAAGTGTGATAGAGGAAATTGAAGAGGAAGGAAGCAGTGTTAGTAACCTATTGTGCTAAAAATTCTTTTCTTGCAAATTTCAAAAACATGTGAGTACCTAAAGACATTGTTGTACACCACCCCCTCACCCTAAGGTACTGGAAGAGGTTGATGCAAGTGAAAGACCCTGAATGCATGAGGTTCATTAGCATCACATCAATTCTGCCCAGGGGAGTAATTCAGAAACAGAGAAGGACAGATGGGGATGCCTAAAGAGTAACTTTTGACAGTTGAAGGCAATATTGGTTTATCAGTTCACTTCAGTTCAGTTCAGGCGCTCAGTCCTCTCTAACTCTTTCAGATCCCATGGACTGCAGCATGACAGGCATGCCCATCCATCACCAACTCCCAAAATTTACTCAAACTCATGTCCATTGAATTGGTGATGCTATCCATTAGGGTCTTTTTAAATGAGTCAGTTCTTGGCATCAAGTGGCCAAAGGATTGGAGTTTCAGCTTCAGCATCAATCCTTCCAATGAATATTAAGAACTGATTTGCTTTAGGATAGACTGATGGGATCTTCTTGCAGTCCAAGGGACTCTCAAGAGTATTCTCCAACGCCACAGTTCAAAAGCATCAATTCTTCAGTGCTCAACATTCTTAATAGTCCAATTCTCATATCCATACATAACTACTGGGAAAGCTGTAACTTTGACTAGATGGGCCTTTGTTGGCAAAGTAATATGCCTGCTTTTTTATATGCTTTCTAGGTTGGTCATAACTTTTCTTACAAGGAGCAAGCGTCTTTTGATTTCATGGNTCAACATTCTTAATAGTCCAATTCTCATATCCATACATAACTACTGGGAAAGCTGTAACTTTGACTAGATGGGCCTTTGTTGGCAAAGTAATATGCCTGCTTTTTTATATGCTTTCTAGGTTGGTCATAACTTTTCTTACAAGGAGCAAGCGTCTTTTGATTTCATGGCTGAAGTCACCACCTGCAGTGATTTTAGAGCCCCCCAAAATGAAGTCTGTCACTGTTTCCACTGTTTCCCCATCTATTTGCCATGAAGTGATGAGACCAGATGCCATGATCTTAGTTTTTTGAATGTTGAGTTTTAAGCCAACTTTTTCACTCTCATCTTTCATTTTTATCAAGAGGCTCTTTATTTCTTCTTCGCTTTCTGCCATAAAGGNTTATCTCTCCTTGCTATCCTTTGGAAATATGCATTCAAATAGGTATATCTTTCCTTTTCTCCTTTGCCTTTTGCCTCTCTTCCTTTCACAGCTATTTGTAAGGCCACCTCAGACAACTCTTGCCTTTTTGCATTTCTTTTTCTTGAGGATGCTCTTGACCCCTGCCTCCTGTAAAGTGTCATGAACCTCTGTCCATAGTTCCTCAAGCATTCTTTGTGTATAAGATCTAATCCCTTGAAATTATTTGTCACTTCCACTGTATAACTGTAAGGATTTGATTTATGTCATAACTGAATGGTCTAGTGGTTTTCCCTACTTTCTTCAATTTGTCTGAATCTGGCAATAGGGAGTTCATGATCTGGGCCGCAGTCAGCTCCCGGTCTTGTTTTTGCTCACTGTATAGAGCCTGTCTCTTATACACATCTNTTTGATTTATGTCATAACTGAATGGTCTAGTGGTTTTCCCTACTTTCTTCAATTTGTCTGAATCTGGCAATAGGGAGTTCATGATCTGAGCCACAGTCAGCTCCTGGTCTTGTTTTTGATGAATGTATAGAGCTTCTCTATCTTTTCTGCAAAGAATATAATCAATCTGATTCACTGTTGACCATCTGGTGATGTCCATATGTAGAGTCTTCTCTTGTGTTTTGGAAGAGGGTGTTTGCTAGGACCAGTACATTCTCTTGGCAAAACTCTGCTAGCCTTTTCCCTGCTTCATTCTGTACTCCAAGGCCAAATTTGTCTGTTATTCAAGGTATTTCTTGATTTCCTACTTTTGTAGTCTGGTCTCCTGTAATGAAAAGGACATCTTTTGGGTGGCGTTAATTCAAAAGGTCTTGTTGGTCTTCATAGAACTGTTCAACTTCAGCTTCTTTAGCATTACTGGTCAGGGCATAGCCTTGGATTAGTTTCCTCAGTCAGTGTCTCCCAACTGGAAGCTTCCATAAGCCTCTTATCCTTCTCCATCAGAGGGCAGACAGACTGAAAACCACAATCACAGAAAACTAACCAATCTGATCACATGGACCACAGCCTGTCTAACTCAATGAAACTATGAGCCATGCCATGTAGGGCCACCCAAGACGGATGGGTCATGGTGGAGAGTTCTGACAAAACATAGTCCACTGGAGAAGGGACTGGCAAACCACTTCAGTATTCCTGCCTTGAGAACCCCATGAACAGTATGAAAAGGCAAAAAGATAGGACACTGAAAGATGAACTCTGCAGGTCGGTAGGTCCCCAATATGCTACTGGAGATCAGCAGAGAAATAACTCCAGAAAGAATGAAGATGCCAAGTCAAAGAAAAAATAACACTCAGTTGTGGATGTGACTGCTGATGGAAGTAAAGTCTGATGGTGTAAAGAACAATATTGCATAGGAGACTGGAATATTAAGTCCATCAGTCAANGCAGGTCGGTAGGTCCCCAATATGCTACTGGAGATCAGCAGAGAAATAACTCCAGAAAGAATGAAGATGCCAAGTCAAAGAAAAAATAACACTCAGTTGTGGATGTGACTGCTGATGGAAGTAAAGTCTGATGGTGTAAAGAACAATATTGCATAGGAGACTGGAATATTAAGTCCATCAGTCAAGACAAATTTGAAGTGGTTAAACAGGAGATGGCAAGAGTGAACATCGATGTTTTAGTATCAGCAAACTAAAATGGACTGGAATGGGTAAATTTAACTCAGATGAGCATTAAATCTACTACTATGGGCAAGAATCCCTTAGAAGAAATGGAGTAGCCATCATAGTCATTGGTTTATAGACCATTGCAAAGCATGATTCTGTAAGGCAAGATAAAACAGAAACTAAGATACTACCTTTGTTTCAGTTACACCTTTTTTAATTGTATTTTTCTCTCATCCTCTCTCATATGTTTTAATTCTGTTTTATGAGAAAGAAGCAAACCTTCCAATTTGTTAGATGAAAAAGGGAAGCTTTATATCAAATGTCATTGAAAAGACAAGGACAGGTACAATTTCTTTCTTCCAAGTAGACAGACATGATCAGAAACAGAAAGATGTAGTAAACCTCTCAGTGCTGAATTCAGATATATACTGTTGATGATATATACTCTTACTAACCCGAGCTGTTAGTTTAATAATTCATCAAAACACTTGATATTTTATTCATAGATTAGCCAAATCAAAAGCTTCTAATTACATCCATATAGTTTTTTTTTTTAATCTAGTCTTTTGGAGACACAATTGAAAATCAGTTACACAGTCAAAACAAGAATTAAAAAGAATAATCATAAATACAAAAATCAATATTATCTTTCTACCTTATGGTATGTCAACAATACTTTATCACAGTCCTATTTAAAGTGTTAAAATGCCACACCAGTCATTAGGAAAAAATATATTATAGTGAAATGTGTCTGCTAATGTTGAAAATCACCAGGTACAAATTTATATTGCTTTATGTATATAGCAAGTACTTGCCTTGCCATTGGAATTTGTATTTCCACCTGTAACTAAATAAAACTGCTGTTTTATAGGGTTTATAGTTGAAACCCATATCATCTATTTGGTAGGGCTTTTAACCCAGCTTCACTTCTATAATTCATTTTTAAAAGTGCTGAAACAGCCACTTAGAACATATTACTGCTTTCAAAGTCAATGTAGGTCTGAAATGTATTGACAGTTTCCAGGTATTGGTTCTAGGTCAGGTTAATTATCAGTGTAACTGACAGAGCTGAATAGTGATTTCATTTTAGCCATCCCTGTTCATTTTGGAGGTGAACTTCGACTTCTATTAATGGTTACCCAGACCTAGTCAATGGCATCATCTAGCCACAAGGGGGCTGAGAAGAGTAATCCTATAGTAGGTCCATAAGTTAGCAAGTTACCTGGTATTGGTAATTAACATAAGTGATCTAGTTAGCATAGGTCAACATAGGGAATAAAATTCATAAAGCTAATTCATAATTTTGAACCATACTTAGTACAAGCAAGGTCATTTATTTGAGTATTTTATTAATACAATCCATTATAATGAGATATTTTTTCCCCAAACCCTTAATATATAATATCTAGGCTTAGAGGTCATTAGTCACAGTAGCATTTGACATATCCTGCCACAGTAGTAAGGAAATGCCAAATGTCTCAGGAAAGGGCATTGGAATGTTCAGTTTTACCATAGATAAAGACAGGGGACAGCCTCAGATGGTCAAAAATAGTAGGCTATACTGTTTTGACCTATTAAGGGTCTTTCTCCCAGAAACTCACCAAGATTTTGCAAAACACTGTTTTCCTCTCAAGCTTAGATATTTGCAAATGTATAAAAATTACCATAAATTTGGAAAAAATCCATAATCTTGTAAATTAAAAAATGCATTTGTCAGTTACAGTATCTGATTAGATATATTTCACATAAATTTAAAATCTATGTTATATTGAATATATTTTGACATTTAAAACTCTAGAAAAACATTCCCTCAATTTGACTGTGCTTAAAGTGAAATATTTCTATCAGGTGTCATTTTTAAACAAAAACACATTTAAACCAGCAAATCACATGGACTATAAACTAATATTTAACTAAACTCTTAAAATTATTTTCATGAATTTCTTTTTCTCTTAAGTTTTTGTACTAGACTTACAGAAATGTTTAATAGTTATTCAAATAGGCAGTATGAATCAACTTAGTTTAGTTCTTAGCTTGTGTTCTACTACTGGTATATTGCATTATATGGCTTTACATTACATGATCTCATGATTTAAACGGTACAACTTGTTCTACTTCTTGGCTGGAGACCAATTAAATAACCACTGATGCAAGCAGTTATTACCCGCTTAAAAGGAAATCTTTGGTTTCCTTATTTAAACTGCTGAGTTTTAATGTCCATCAAAAAGTCTGTTATTTCAATGAATAACTTAGCCATTTACGTATACTACACATTTTAATACTACAAGCATGAATTTAAGACTGCAAAAGATTCCTGTAGTTTCTCGCAGTCCCAGGAATCATACTTGCTGTAAGTCGAGTTATACTATTAAAATGACAGGTTTAAGGGACAGTCATTTTTGATTATTTAGAGAAAGAAAACTAAAGTATCAAGTTTACTAGAAGTAGTTGGAGAAATGATTGATCGTAAAAACCTCAAAAACGTGTTTACACATACATAAGTGGATACAGATGACCGAACTTCGAAAAAGATAAAAGGTCAACGGATTTCGAGATGTAGGGGTGTCATTTCCTCAGTTTGTCCCTTGGTGGCGTTCTTGAGTCACTTTCTCCCTTCCCGTCAAACTGCTTCATATTTCTTTCCAGAACTGGCTATCATGTTTACTGTATTTAACCTTTTTTCTTGTATTATCGTAAATACAGCGTCTATAATGAATGAAAGCCCCCTAGAGATCATATCTCTGGCACGTACTTCTTTGTATTCATTCTAACCCATAAACTTTTGTTGTTGTTTTTCCTCTTCCTGTCTTTTCTTAAGGCTTAAACTACAACACGGACCCTGAATGCTATTTTTCAGCTCAGTCATTGAATTTTTTTTTTTTTTTTTGCAAAGCAGTTTTAAGTAAGCAAGGTTAGTCTATAAATTTAAAAAGAAAAACCGAAAACTACCGAGTATTGTAAGATATTGGCATAGAAAAGAAATCGTTGGCCGAGCTTTATTAAGTGTCCATTAGAATGGAGTGATATTTCTAAAATAAATTTTCCTTTTGAACCTTCGTTTCAAAGGGACATTTCTTTTTATTGTCCTTAAAAAAAAAGTCAACATTCTCTTAGATACTTTGGATCGTACAAGGGATGGCGTTGTATCTGATCAAGGCGGGTTTTAGGACACTGATCTCGTTTTCTCTAATTCTGGACGTCAAAGCAACAGCAGCAGCAGCGGGCTCTTTAATTTATTGCAGCCGGTTACACTTTCCATTCCATTTCCTTCTGAACCCTTTCCTCTCAGGTTGAGAAGATAAATGCAGCCTCGGGTTTGAAGGGCCGGGCGGGGTTTGTAGGTGGGAGCGAACCCGGATATCATATTCCCTTGGTGAGGTCTCGTATCGCCGGGGATTTAGCCCCCCGGTTGGATTTAATGAAATTGCTGAGCACTTGGGACATTGGCTCTGAGACTGCGGAAATGGGGCGGGGGTGGGGGAATCGGCTTCTTGCCTCCATTCATCCTTCGCGCCGGCTGGAGGCAGGAGTCTGAGTGTCAGTCCCTAGACAGAGGGCGGAAGAGGACTGGAGCTCAGACCGCGGCAAGGGCGCTCGGAAAGCTCTCCTCACCTCGCCCACAACCCTACCCCGCCCATTCCGTTCCTTTTCCCAGGAACCCTACGAAGTACCAGGCAAATCTGCCAACTCTCCTGGGCTGCTCTGGCGGAAAGGTCGGACCGGGGAACGTGGGGGAAGGGAGAAGCCAGAAGGCTTCCAGGCCTCGGCAGTCTGGCCGCGCTATTCTCCATGCCCGGCACGTCGGACCCATTTCCCACGCCGGTTTGGCTGCGCGGCGGAGTTGGTAGGGATGAGTGGGAAGGGCGGGCTGGTGACTCGCAATGAGGAAACCACTCCACCGTGAAGGACGCCGCCCCCCCTCCCCACTCCACCCCACCTCCCGGTCATCTGGAAGAAAATTTCAACGCTCTAGGGAAAAGCCGCCTACTCTTTTCGCCCCCACGCTGGTGTGCGCCTAAAGACTGCGTGTCGGAGCGGTGGGCGCACGGGCTTGTTCAAGTTTACAGTCTGGCGAGGCAGGAGGGAGTGTACAGTGTCTCTGCCTACGCGGCTACCCGAAGTTTGCAAAATCTTAGGAAAGGCGGCGAGAGGACTGAGTTTACTGCACCATATTGCCGCGTATTGGAATGCGCGGGCTTCCGTCTTGGACCCTGGAAAAAATGGGACTGGGTATCTCAGGGAGGCAGCGTTCTGATAAACCAGAGTTTGCTCAATATAAGGGGAATTTGGCTTTATTGACACTTAGCCTGCCGCTTCTGCGCTGCGGTGCCCGCCCCCACCCCCCGGCTCTAGACTGCGGCGGTGAGCACTGAGTCTGCGCGCCGAGCAGTTCTCGCTGATGCTGCAGATATAGAGCGGAGAGG
>SJYA01000946.1:484182-570572 GCA_006410615.1 Neotragus moschatus
GGGCGCTCGGAAAGCTCTCCTCACCTCGCCCACAACCCTACCCCGCCCATTCCGTTCCTTTTCCCAGGAACCCTACGAAGTACCAGGCAAATCTGCCAACTCTCCTGGGCTGCTCTGGCGGAAAGGTCGGACCGGGGAACGTGGGGGAAGGGAGAAGCCAGAAGGCTTCCAGGCCTCGGCAGTCTGGCCGCGCTATTCTCCATGCCCGGCACGTCGGACCCATTTCCCACGCCGGTTTGGCTGCGCGGCGGAGTTGGTAGGGATGAGTGGGAAGGGCGGGCTGGTGACTCGCAATGAGGAAACCACTCCACCGTGAAGGACGCCGCCCCCCCTCCCCACTCCACCCCACCTCCCGGTCATCTGGAAGAAAATTTCAACGCTCTAGGGAAAAGCCGCCTACTCTTTTCGCCCCCACGCTGGTGTGCGCCTAAAGACTGCGTGTCGGAGCGGTGGGCGCACGGGCTTGTTCAAGTTTACAGTCTGGCGAGGCAGGAGGGAGTGTACAGTGTCTCTGCCTACGCGGCTACCCGAAGTTTGCAAAATCTTAGGAAAGGCGGCGAGAGGACTGAGTTTACTGCACCATATTGCCGCGTATTGGAATGCGCGGGCTTCCGTCTTGGACCCTGGAAAAAATGGGACTGGGTATCTCAGGGAGGCAGCGTTCTGATAAACCAGAGTTTGCTCAATATAAGGGGAATTTGGCTTTATTGACACTTAGCCTGCCGCTTCTGCGCTGCGGTGCCCGCCCCCACCCCCCGGCTCTAGACTGCGGCGGTGAGCACTGAGTCTGCGCGCCGAGCAGTTCTCGCTGATGCTGCAGATATAGAGCGGAGAGGTTCCAGTGCCTGCGAGGGGTAGGAGGTGGAGGGACAGGGGGTGGGGAGGCGGGTGGAAAGGCCGGATTCCCGGCCTGGCCTCAGAGGAGGAGCCACTACCCCCAGGGTGCTGCTGTTTTAACAGACTGGAAAATACTCGCCAGCTCCCTGGCACAAACCACGGTTGCTCCATCCTCCGCACCTCTGCGATCCCCCATAGGGAATGCTTGGAAATCTCTGCCGCCTCTCCCCGCATTCCTGCTGGCTGCTCCCGCCTAAATAACCGCGCGCAATGTCTGCTCAAAGACTTTATTGGTGTTTGTCTTTAAATCATTCTGCTGCCTCACAGAGGTCTCGTAAAGGCAGAGTACTCACTGTGGCCGTATTTCTTTCTCTTTTCTTCTTCTCGCTTTAAATTTTCCTTTAAGTGGAGAACCTTTAATGCCTTTAAATTGAGCAAACCGGCTGAGGACTAACCAAAACCTAGTAGCAGCCCCCATTCTTTTTTTGAGATGGTAAGAATTTCCTCCAAGTATTTCCTACCCACCTCAACCCCCGCTAATCGTGGCTAGGCCCCCTTGTTTAACTGTCGCTGAAATAAATGAAGAGTAAATGTCTATAGTTCGGAAAACCCACCAGACTTGAAATCCGATGAGGCGAGCTGCGGTGGCAGTGTCTGAAAAACTGGGGAAGCCTCGCGTGGGGGAACACCATCTACGTTCTAGTGGCACAAAGTCAAAAGGAGAGAAAAGGAGCTAGGGACAGTTTGGTACACAAAGTTGACATTAAAGTTTATTTCCCTTTTATCCAGATAGGTGACGCTACACTTTGCCAGTTACTAAAAGCTGCAGGTTTCTGCTCAGAAAATAATATCGAGGCTACCAACATGTGTTTATTCCCCAGGCGCGCGCACACACGGTCTACCCCGTAAGCAAGCACGGGGACAGGAATGCCAAGCATTTAAACAAAGACAGAGCACCCTCCTCCACCCCAAACCCCAGCCCTCCTAACTCTGCGCTCCCAAAAAAGGATCGCTCTCCCACTCTCTCAGGAGTTCGCAGTTCTCTCTTAACGACTGCAGCCCATCATGGTTTCTCAGAACACCAGCATAGCTCCCTGGCCACACGCTGGGTCCCCGAAGCCACAGCTGACCAAGCCTTAACCAAGAAGCTAATTCGCGAGCCAGAGACAGTGGGTGGGGGGCAGGGATGAAGAACATACTCTGAGAAGGGGAAGGAGAAACGTTTGCTGACACATGTTCCGCGCTCTCACACACGCTCTCGGCAGTAGCTAGAGCGAGAAGGAAATTTACCAGCCCCAGGGAGGGAAAGCAAGTTCCCCCAGAAGGCAGCGGCTGCACTCGCTGGGGAGGAAGAGGGACAAGCTTTGGCTTAAAGGGGACTTGTTAGGATCGCGCACACTTGGAGTGTCCCCCGGAGCTAAAGCTGGGCTTTCCGGAGCGGGGCGGCTGGCTAGTGCTCCCTCCTGTCTCCCTCCCCCTCGGTCCTCCTCCCTCCTTCTCTGAGAGTGTGTAGTTTCCACGGCTCCACTGCTACCGCCGCCGCAGTAGCGTCAGGGACAAGCTTGAGCCGCAAGCAAGGCAGAGAGCTCCCAGCAGCGACCATCACTTTGGGCAAACTTGCGGGTTTCCGGCTCGCGGCTGGCGAGCTGGAGCTTCCCACTTGCCATTCAGTGTCTTAGAGCCGTGGCAGCCAAAGGGGCGGCGGGAGCGCTAGCACTAGACTCTCCCAGACACCAGAGGGGACGAGACAACTGCGGAATTCACCCGCCGTGCCAGAGCACTTCCGAGGCAACAACCGATTGGCACTTTTTCTCCCCTTGGCAAACTGTGTTTTTTTTTTGTTTTTTTTTTTTTAAGCTTCTTGGCAGCTGTCTCTGACTCCACCTCCCCCCACCCCATGCCTTGTGCTTTTCTTCGGAAATCCGGACAGAATTGGGCATCTTTGTTAATTGCCTTTGGGGGAGCCCGGTTGGGGTCTTTCGCCAGGCCAGCGTCGCCTGCCCACCAAGCCTGGTTTGCTCACCTTTGAACTGCAAAGGGATCAAGTTCAGCTCGAGTTGCCTGTATTGGGACTGGGAAAAAGGAGAGGGAGCGTGAGGGAGAGAGGAGTGGGAGAAGGGGAAAGGGGAAACGGGAGGAGGGAGGAGAGAGGAGGAGGAGAGAGGGAGGGGAGGGATCGAGAGAGAGAGAGAGAGCGGGGAGAGAGAGAGGCTGCAATCTCCTCCCTGAATCGCGCACAGCGCTGCAGATCCCAGTGCTCTGACATGCGGGCCGAATGCAGGTGAGGAAAGGCACGGACTCTGCGGCTGCGAACACAAACTTGGGCACCGCGCGGTGCGCACGGCTCAGCCTTCACCCCCGCGGGCGAACGGCTGCTGCGGTTTCAGGCGGCGGCTTTGAGACTAATGACCTTGCGCAGAGTTGTTAAGAAAAAAGAGAAACCCGAGCTCTCTGGGTGAGACGGGACCGACACTCAGGGCGTCTCTGAAGATGGCTCGGGCTGCTTTTCCGCGCACGGGGGGAACCCGGACGCGGACCGCTGTGTGACTCGAGTCTTCTCCACTGCACGGTGCCCGAAGCGACCTGCCGGGATTTTTCATTCTCGATCTGTTGACTGGCTCCCCCGCTGCCTGATCGGAGTCGGAGTTGAGACTGGCTTGTTGCTGGCCCTAGCACCTCTTGCAGGAAGCGACTCACGTTTGCCTGGGCAGTCGGAGCAGAAGCTGGGTCTGGAGTGAGTGCCTGGAACGTGAATTGGACTCAACTCGAGTAGCAGCAAAGACGAGCGGGGTTAGCAGGCGGGGGAGGCTGCCGGCTCGCTCCCGGCCGCTTCCCGGCTCCACCGCCCGCCTGCCGGAGTGGTTCCAGCCCCATCCGACTGAGCAGTGACGGGAGCCCGGGTTCCTCTGCTGGTTGCGGGTATGACTCTGGGGGGGCGCCGAGCCCGCGGCGCGCAGTGTCCCGTGAACTGTGAGTACTGCGACTGAACGGCGGCTGGCTAGCGGGCGATTAGCACCCATTGCATAAATTATGAAACAATAACTTTCGGAAGAAGCAAGAGGAGAAAAAAAAAAAGAAGAAGGATCTATCGCTGGTCTCCGCTGGCCGACTCTAGACGCTGCTCTTGCCCCCTCCCTACGTTCCCTCTTGCTTCTTCCCTTCTCGGAGAGGGGAGAGGACTGGGAGGAGGGCAGGCCACGGGCCCCAGAGGAGGGGGGCGCCAAGGGGCCGTAATTAGAAGGAGCAGTAGCAGCAGCAGCAGGAGAAGATACTGAGGATGCGGACCATGGGATGGGCGCGCGCCTGGTGTCTGGGCTGCTGTCTCCTCTTGCCGCTCTCGTTCAGCCTAGCGGCCGCCAAGCAACTCCTCCGGTACCGACTGGCCGAGGAGGGCCCAGCAGACGTCCGCATCGGCAACGTCGCCTCAGACTTGGGCATCGTGACCGGCTCCGGTGAGGTGACTTTCAGCCTCGAGTCGGGCTCAGAGTACCTGAAGATCGACAATCTCACCGGCGAGCTGAGTACGAGCGAGAGGCGCATCGACCGCGAGAAACTGCCCCAGTGTCAGATGATCTTCGACGAGAACGAGTGCTTCTTGGACTTCGAGGTGTCGGTGATCGGGCCCTCGCAGAGCTGGGTGGACCTGTTCGAGGGTCGGGTCATCGTGCTCGACATCAACGACAACACGCCCACCTTCCCATCACCCGTGCTCACGCTCACGGTGGAGGAGAACCGGCCGGTGGGCACTCTCTACCTGCTGCCCACCGCCACCGACCGCGACTTCGGCCGCAATGGCATTGAGCGCTACGAGCTGCTACAGGAGCCCGGGGGCGGCGGCGGCGGCGGCGGCGGCGAGGGCCGGCGCGCCGGGCCTGCCGACAGCGCCCCCTACCCCGGGGGCGGCGGGAACGGCGGGAGCGGCGGCGGCCCTGGGGGCTCCAAGAGGAGGCTGGACGCGCCAGAAGGCGGCGGCGGGACCAGCCCCGGGGGGCGCAGCAGCGTGTTCGAACTGCAGGTGGCCGACACCCCGGATGGCGAAAAGCAGCCGCAACTGATCGTAAAGGGGGCGCTGGACCGCGAACAGCGCGACTCCTACGAGCTGACCCTGAGGGTGCGCGACGGTGGCGACCCGCCTCGCTCCTCTCAGGCCATCCTGCGGGTGCTCATCACTGACGTGAACGACAACAGCCCCCGCTTCGAGAAGAGCGTGTATGAGGCTGACCTGGCCGAGAACAGCGCCCCGGGGACCCCCATCCTTCAGCTGCGTGCCGCCGACCTGGACGTGGGGGTCAACGGGCAGATTGAGTACGTGTTCGGGGCGGCTACCGAGTCCGTGCGGCGGCTGCTGCGCCTAGACGAGACGTCCGGCTGGCTCAGTGTCCTGCACCGTATAGACCGCGAGGAAGTGAACCAGCTGCGCTTCACAGTCATGGCCCGCGATCGCGGGCAGCCTCCCAAGACAGACAAAGCCACGGTGGTCCTTAATATCAAGGACGAGAACGACAATGTGCCGTCCATCGAAATCCGCAAGATCGGGCGTATCCCACTCAAGGACGGGGTGGCCAGCGTGGCCGAGGACGTTCTGGTGGACACCCCCATCGCCTTGGTACAGGTGTCTGACCGAGACCAAGGCGAGAATGGAGTGGTCACCTGCACCGTGGTGGGCGACGTGCCCTTCCAGCTCAAGCCAGCCAGTGACACAGAGGGCGACCAGAACAAGAAAAAGTACTTCCTGCACACCTCGGCCCCTTTGGACTATGAGACCACCAGGGAGTTCAACGTGGTCATAGTAGCGGTGGACTCGGGCAGCCCCAGTCTCTCCAGCAACAACTCCCTTATTGTCAAGGTGGGAGACACCAACGACAACCCGCCTGTCTTTGGCCAGTCAGTGGTGGAGGTGTACTTTCCTGAGAACAACATCCCCGGAGAGAGGGTAGCCACGGTGCTGGCTACAGACGCAGACAGTGGGAAAAACGCTGAAATCGCTTACTCGCTGGACTCTTCCGTGATGGGGATCTTTGCCATAGATCCAGATTCTGGGGACATTCTCGTGAATACCGTGCTGGACCGCGAGCAGACTGACAGGTACGAGTTTAAAGTTAACGCCAGAGACAAAGGCGTCCCCGTGCTACAGGGCAGCACCACAGTGATTGTTCAGGTGGCTGACAAGAATGACAATGACCCTAAGTTCATGCAGGACGTCTTTACCTTTTATGTGAAAGAAAATTTACAGCCCAACAGCCCCGTGGGAATGGTCACAGTGATGGATGCTGACAAGGGGCGCAATGCAGAGATGAGCCTATACATAGAGGAGAACAGTAACATATTTTCCATTGAAAATGACACGGGGACTATTTACTCCACGATGTCTTTTGACAGAGAACATCAGACCACATACACTTTCAGAGTTAAAGCTGTGGATGGGGGAGATCCTCCCAGATCTGCAACAGCCACAGTCTCTCTCTTTGTGATGGATGAGAATGACAATGCTCCCACTGTCACCCTTCCCAGAAATATTTCCTACACTTTACTGCCACCTTCAAGTAACGTCAGGACAGTAGTAGCTACGGTGTTGGCAACAGACAGTGATGATGGCATCAATGCAGACCTTAACTACAGCATTGTGGGAGGGAATCCCTTCAAGCTGTTTGAGATTGATTCCACCAGTGGTGTGGTTTCCTTAGTGGGAAAACTCACCCAAAAGCATTATGGCTTGCACAGGTTGGTGGTGCAAGTGAATGACAGTGGGCAGCCTTCCCAGTCTACCACGACTCTGGTGCATGTGTTTGTCAATGAAAGTGTTTCTAATGCAACTGTGATTGACTCCCAGATAGCCAGAAGCTTGCACACCCCACTCACCCAGGATATAGCTGGTGACCCAAGCTATGAAATTAGCAAACAGAGACTCAGTATTGTCATTGGGGTGGTTGCTGGAATTATGACTGTGATTCTAATCATCTTAATTGTAGTGATGGCAAGATATTGCCGGTCCAAAAATAAAAATGGCTATGAAGCCGGCAAAAAAGATCATGAAGACTTTTTTACACCCCAACAGCATGACAAATCTAAAAAACCTAAAAAGGACAAGAAAAACAAAAAATCTAAGCAGCCACTCTACAGCAGCATTGTCACTGTAGAAGCTTCTAAACCAAATGGACAGAGGTATGATAGTGTCAATGAGAAGCTGTCAGACAGCCCAAGCATGGGCCGATACCGATCAGTTAATGGTGGGCCTGGCAGTCCTGACCTGGCCAGGCATTACAAATCTAGTTCCCCCTTGCCTACTGTCCAGCTTCACCCCCAGTCACCAACTGCAGGAAAAAAACACCAGGCCGTACAAGATCTACCACCAGCTAATACATTTGTGGGAGCAGGAGACAACATTTCAATTGGATCAGATCACTGCTCTGAGTACAGCTGTCAAACCAATAACAAATACAGCAAACAGGTAAGATGCATCCATATATTTAAATATCTAAGACAGGGCATCTTCTGCAAAGTCTTGTCTTCACTCTTAAAGCTATTAGTTAAATTTTTAATAGCAGGAAATTAATATTGGTGTAACTCTTATACCATGTATTTAGTAGAGGACATTTACAAAAGGTACTCCATTGTAGTTTGCACCTCATACCAGAGTGTACTAAGTTACAGAAGAAAACACTGTAAGTGGTATTTTACGCTTCTCTTAGTGTTTGACAATTCTAATTCATGCTACGTTTTTTGTTTCCAGATAAATATGTGTGAATTGTTTGGATGGCTAGTTTTAACCTAAAATTTTTTTCTTTTGTGCTACTAAGTGGATAATTTTATCCAAAGACAAAATTTCTAAAGTTACTACTGCCGTCTATGCAAATTGGACACTAAATAGTTTTAGCTACATTATACATTATGCAGAATTTTACAGATAAGCAGATGCTGATTCATGCAAATGAAGTACCAAGTCTGAGGTATTGAAATGCTGACTGACAAAAATGCTGACTTAAAAATATTTAATGATATGTAAATGCCATAAAAAACTACATTTTAATATTTCAGTATCTATACAATTAGGCTTTTATGAGGATATGCAGTTGGCATTTGTACTATATGTATTTGGTATGAAAAGTTTATAAGCAAAAGTAAATTGCATGAATCACGTATTATTTAAACCAAGTAACAAAAATGTTCATGTTTGGTGTAGTGTGTGTGAGAATATTTTGGTATGCATTGTGATATATCGAGAGTATAAAGGTTTAATGGAATATTTGACACAGTTGTTTCTCAGTGAAATGTGGAAACTAAAAAAAAAGCAAAGTATATTCTGAGGTGAACTTCAGAAAATACATAATTTATTTTTGAAAGTTTTGTTTTGTGTAATGTGTGTGTGAGTGTATAACTCACAAAGTTTACTTTTCTCACCCATCAACATTTGACACACAGCAAATGAAAACCTTTTAGAAACGTCTGTATCTAAAGCTGTAGCAACTCTGCTGATAAAAGGTTACATATTTCTTACCACTAGAAATTTCAGGAAACATACTTATGTCTGTCAAGTAATATCCAATAAAGAGTGTTATATTAAATATGTTTTGCATGTAGAATGTGTGATCTTGAAATAACTGAGGCAATGTAAAAAGTTTATTTTATAGCCTCACTGAAGATGTTATTGATGGGCTCATTAAAGGTATAGAAAAGAGATAAATATTAACTTCCTATTGTTTTCTATAATTTTAAAAATAAGCATTATAAAGAAATGTTTTTGATGTATTTCTTTATTGTAGCTATTTGAATAAGGAGAAATAGACAATGTGCTTTTATATCCAGTTACCAAAGCAATCCAAGAAAACACAGGTTTGAGCTATATTGAATTAAATGACTTTTAAAAAGATGTCTTTTCAAGTACATGAGTCTTACTTCCTATAAACTGAAATATGCCAAGTGGAAAGCATGTTTGTTATCGTTTTACCTAGGCTTAGAGGCAGATTTCTATTTTGGTTTTGGTGCTTTTAACTGTTTTATAAACAAGGAAGGTTCCAGTTAAAAGTAACGGCACTTTTATAACATTAATTATAGAGTCCACAAGTAGAGATTTGTAGAGATTTCTTTAGAAAATGATGATTTGTGAAGAGAAAGTATGTGAAAAGATCTTTATGCAGAATACGTAATTCACTGTCATCTTAAAAGAACTTTGTACCCTGTGGTTGACTAACATTTGCATTCTAAATTATATAATCTTAAACTTTTGAGTGGACATATCAAGTGGCAGATTTATAGATATTTTATACAACTATCTCCTATGTTCTGTTCTGTCACTTAAGCTTTATTTGACTCATCAAATAAGGTTAGCTCTATATTCTTGAATATTTAAAACAGCCAATATCAAGAGCATGGTGGCATCCTGTCTAAAACGCAAAGTGATATGCTTATAAATAAACTAATGTATGGTGTTAGTCTCTTAACTGAACAAGGAAGTCCATATGTCGGAAGAGAAAACCTACAAAGCCGTTCAAATAAACCGTGCAGTTTGCCAAAAGTAACTTTGGAAAATGTGTATGTTCTTAAGCACCTGAAAGATGCATAAAATTTTAACCACAATAAACAGCTGATCTAAAATGAAATAAAGGCAAATGAAATACATTCCCCTTAATGTAATTAGTGATAGTAATTGATATGCTTCATCTACTCAGTATTGCTGTCAGGAGACAAGGGATCCATTTACAAATTTGTATTCTGTTTTGACATCTGGCATAATGAGATCTTTTTTGTTCTCACTTTCATTTGTGCTCTAGGTAGATGATTTTCTATATTTATTTTTAAAAGATATTGCCTTTTTAAACATAACCAAAATGTATTTTCTTTGATTAAACCTGAATTTTTTTTAATTCAAAGTTTTCTTATAATTTCTCCCCTTTAATGCTGAATTTATGTAAAGAATATCTTGAGAGTTACTGTTTTTAAATTTCATATGGTAGGGATTAATTAAAAAATAGATTTTATCTGACATAAAGCCTTTATTAATTTATAATTTTCCTGAATTGCCTTATTATAGTTCCTTATTTGTGATACAATGAAAATGATGTCTATTCCAGTGTTTTTATCTTCATGAGAATAAGTGTTGTTCCGAAGTTCTGGTAATGGTTAGACTATAATGAGTTAAACAGCTTTGTAGAAATGAAAGTTTGTAAAAAATGCCCCCTCCTCTTTTTGTTTGTTTTCATGGGTTCTAGAGACAGTCAAATCAATCTTCTATAGTTACTCCTGGGCAGAATCTGGGAGATAATGTGTTGCAGAGATACTGGAATTATTTCAGAAATCCGCACATTTGATGACGTAGCCCAGGTTTTCATATTTCAGGCCTTTGCAATTCAAACAAGAGCCCTTGTTCTCAACTAAATAATGTGTCTAACTGAGAAAAATGTGAATCGTTGACAGCATTAAGTATTCACCTTTTCATTTCATTCTTCCTTTACTTGGTAAATCTGGCCTTGGTGGTGGTTAAAGTTTTGTGACCTGAAAGTTCAACTGTGCTTTTGGTTTGTAAAATAAAAGCAGAAGTATTCTGTTTTCTATTCATTTTTACTATGTGTTAGCTATTTTTCAATTGTCTTAAAAATAATATATTTTCAAAAGTTTAATAGACAATATAAAACTATAGTTCCTACTTTGCATATTATTTTCAACTCCTGTCGATCTTATCTTTGTCATGATGTTATTTAGATAATGTACTGGCAAGTAAAAATTTCATTTTATTTAGTAAATGGAAGGTAATGTACTTTATTTTTGGCAAGCAGATAGAGGATACAGCTTGAATAAACATTAACTTAAAACTCTACTTGTAGCTGATCCTGAAATACTCAAAAAAAAATTCATATTAACTGCAGTGACAGTTTCCTTTGCCTAAAAGAACTGCTGAATGTCGTCAGAATAATGTTCCCTTTAATTGATCAATTTGTGGTCAATATATCCATTATATACTTTGTAAAGATATGGCAGAAATTAGTTTTTAATTACTTAGATTTTGGAAGCAAGAAATGACTTGCCATCATCTATTACAGTTCTAAGCACTAAGAAAGCTGAGTATCGATTTGTGAATGTATGTTATACCATATGTATTATAGTGGAAATGCATTTGCATGGTGATGTCAACCACAGCTTTCTGCTTTAACTTCATAAGCATTACTTCTACAGTATGGTTCTGCTCTCTATGACCAAGGACACTTTGAAGAGGCAGAATGAATCTGCATATGGTGGGATTTCTGTTACCTATGGCCAGAAATCATAGACAAGAGGCTAGTGACTGATGAAAGTTAGACAGTGTCTTTAGCCAGGAGCTATCTATCAAACAGTTCTCGACTTTCTGGATGTCTGTGCATCAAGGAAAGGGTCATTCACTGATTTGATCTTCAATGGATATACAGTTTTTTTCAAGTCCAGGTATGACCATTTGAACCTTATGTCAAACTTCTAAATGAATTTGACTGAAGACCACAAAATCAGTTTAATAATTGTAAGTAAATCATGCAGCTGGACAACTGTAACAAAAACATTCTTTCTTGTTATCTTTTGAGGAAGTACATATCTCATGTGGAAAAGCATACTCCTGTGATAAAAACGTATCATAACCCGCCCACTCCCTTGCTCTCTCACACACACTCATACAGACACACACACAGATGTATTCATGTAAACTATGATGCTATTAGGCTCTTATTTACTGTGATATTCATACATTGATATGTAGAAAAGACTTAAACTTTAAACAGAAACAAAACTGACATAAAATATATCATAATCAAATGTTTAATGTCAAAATTTCTAGAGATATCACATTTTACAGTTAAAAGATATTAACCAAACCAATCTCCTCACTTTGTAGAAGAAACTGAGACTTAGTTTGAAAGTTAGTTTGACTGAGATCGTAAGATTATCAAGGATATAATGTGGACTAGAGTACAACTCATGGAATGCAGAGTCCAGTGTTCTTTTTTTTAATCATTCTACCAGTAGGGAAAAAAATTAAATTTCTGTAACTTTTTCTGTATGTATTTCAATAGTGACAGAAATCTCTTGAGGTTTTCTTATGTAGATATAACTATATATTTGGCTATCAAAACATGTTTTTTAACAGTAGTATATAATTCTTCTTTGGGTTCTAGTTTTTATCTGTAAAATTAATGGGGAAATTGTATTCAAATTTTATAGATTTTTAACAGAAATTCATAGTTTCCCCCCCTTATATAAGATAGCAATTGATGGCATTCATTAAAATAACCTAATTTAGAACATATATTCAGCAAGTTAAGAGGATTTTTCATTTTAGCAGAACAATGATAGTAGACATAAGTTTCTATATAGCATTTAGTATATCCTCAATAAAAATGTATTTGTAATGGAAACGAATAAAGCTTTCTATATGTTGTTTATGAAAAAAAACTTTATATGCATTCTCATTGGGATGATCTTTTACTTTTTCCATCAATAGTGATGATTTGTTTGGCTTCTACACTGGTTTTCATTTTACCAACTTTGCAGTTGCACTTTACTTGAATAGTGTCCTTAACAATTGTGGACTATTTTTTTCCTCTAATTTTTTAAAGAAAGTGCCATTTCATTATTTTTCAATTGAATTTCTTCCTTGGTAGGCAGTTTACCAATCTAGCTTTTTCTATTCTAAATTTAACCTATTGGTAAAATACAAATTAGTGAATTTATTAATTTCAGAAGTAAAACCCATACTGTTATTCAAGCTAAATAAAATGTAACAAAACCATTGCTTTATCATAACCACCAATGCTTTCAGATATTTTAACATTCCTTTTCCTAGAAGAGGATGGTAGTACAGGTTATATATAGAAAATTTAGTATGATAATTGTTTAGAGTTTTATGTTTAACCTGTGTATAACCAAATTCTAGGCTATAGCAAACCTCATCATCCATTTATTTACATTTATGACTCTATAGAAATAGTAGAATCTTTGTGCATATATATACACACACATATATATACACACACACATACATAAAGAGAGAGTCAGCTTTGCTTTTCTATCTTATTTATTTTAAAAGCCCTTAGAATCTTTCTAAAGCAGCAACTCTGTTTCAGAACATTACACAGTGCTTTATTTAGCATTAGTGTTGTGGGAGAAATCACATTCCAAGAAGAATTGAGCTGAAACCACTAAAACTAATCTTAATTATCACTTCTGGTGAATTAATGTTCTAAAGGCAGATAAAGGGTTATTTTCAGGAATTTAGTGATGTTTGTATTGAACTCTAATGCTGTTTATAAACAACAACAATTTAAAACTATTACAGCTTCCAACTAGGATTCATCCAAGTTGACTTTTTCCCACCTGAATGTATTTATTATTTTCAAACACATAATTTGCAAATAAAAATTCTCTTCTCCAAAACCTCCACCACAACATTCCAGTTTTGGGCATAAGCCATTGGGGAAATTTCTTCATAAGAGTTTTTTTTTTTTGCCTGCATAAATTTTTATTTTCCTTCTTTCAGATGCGTCTACATCCATACATTACTGTGTTTGGCTGAATTCCACTCAAATATGATGCTCCATTATGCACCATACTCTGATGACCTTGCTACTTCGAAACCTGCTGGAGCCTGCCCTTGGCCGTGGGGTGTCAGCCAATCACTGCTTGTTCCATTTGTTGTGCATTTGATTTTCATTTTTTTTTCTCATTTAAGGAAAAATAGTATTGAAATAAATAAACTTAAAAAAGAAACAGTATTAATAAAGAAATGTGCTATTAGTGCGTGTCAGTTACCAGGAACTACATTCTCAGAGAGGTAGTTAGCAGAATTTAACAATGAAGTCTTTAAAAAGAAATCTAAAAATGTATTTCAACAATGATTTTAAGACTCTGGCTTTGTGTAAACCAAGGAAAATTAAGTCTATGAAGTCTCTGTCTATAATATATTACATAATGACTATGAATAAAATCCTAAATTACTCAATAGTTTTAAAGTGTTACATATTCAAAGCCTTTTCCAAACCAGGGAGATAGTTATGTTAAAGTGAAGGATAGTGTCTCTGGAGCATTCTGTGTGTATATTTCTAAATGCCACTGTGTGTGTTTGTGTGTGCTCCCACAGGTTACATGCAAAGACTTTGAGCAACATTTATAAAAAGTATTTTCTCTAAGACAAACTCGAGAGATTTATTTTGTGCTTACTATAGGCACTGCCAGGGGATTATTTCCCCTAATCTTGAAATAGCGACCAAAATATCTGTAGAATTTTCATGACTTTGTTGTTGTTAAATTTCTTAAGAAAATTTAGAAACTTTGTGTTAGATTCACAGAAGTCACCGTGGTCACATTCAGAAGGAAGATGTAGCTGCCTATTTTCTTTTAGTTTTCGTTTATCAGAAGACTATTCTATTTGATGTCAGGTAACATAAGTTCAAGCAGCTTCTGAGAATTCAGCATGTTATATATTTTTGAGAAAGCAAGTAGCTGAATTTTAGTATACAAATAGTAATTTTCTAGGTAAGTCAAGAATTCTCTGTATGTTTCCTCTAACTCTCTATTTGTATATTTATGTCTCTATTTGTTATGTTGTATGTGTTCGTGTGCCTAAAATAAGTGTTCCATATATAAACTTTGATAATTTTGTAATATATTTATCATACCATCTGCCCTATTAAAGTTTTCCCCAAGTTTTGAGTTACTGACCAAGAATTCCAGATTCTTGAGAATTTTTTGGTGAATTATTGTCAATATAAAAGTCTTATAAGAAAAAATATATATATTGGGACAACATAAATATACAGAGTGATAGGAAATGCTCACTAACACTTGTAAATCACTAAAGCATGTATTTCAAGTTATTTTATTAGCTGTTTATTTAATTTTGCAAAAAGGAAATTTTCAGAAATATCACTGAGACTATAGTGAAATTCTTCAATAAAACATAATTACCATTAATCTCTCATTTTGTTTTGAGCACAGGACCAGTGTAAGAAACTGGTAAAAAACAAAAACTTCTTACCACTTTTGGCTTCTTGGAAATATTATGTTTTCTCATCCTGAAGTAGTAAACTTCCTTAGATGTATACTTAAACAAAATCATGTACTGAATCACATCAACTCAAAGACAAGTTATAGACAAAAAAAAAGCAAACAAAAAAATGTCCAGAATTTTGGAATAAACTAATTTGTAGCCACATGGAGGGGATATTTATGAATACCATCACAAAGAACATTCTAAGGCACAATTTTGCAAACTTGGGTATATAAATCAATTTGTAAATTTCTACTACAATCTGAAAGATGCAAAATAAAGCTAAAAAAATTCAAGTAGGCCATTCATACAGTGAAGCTAAATATTTTCTTGTGCAATCCTTATTTCAGTTGTGTTTGCATGCCTCCATTACCCCCTGCTTTTGGAAGTTATGTAAAAAATGTGTCTTATTGTGGAAGTAGCCCAAAAGGAATGAGAACCACCCCTTTAGACTGTTCCAAATGGGGAACAATGGCTATTTACTGTTATGATTAGAAAACATAACAAATCAAAACAAAAAAGTACTAACAATCCCAAGGATTTTAGTGTGCTTAAAAGCTGAATCAGAATAATCAACAGCAGCAAGCTATGAGAGGTCTGTTATCATCCCTCTGGTGTTCTCTTGTTTGTTTGTTTCTTCCATCTTTGAACATTTTGCCATTGGTTCCTGTCCCTGCACAGACTTCCCCTCTGCCCTAACTAACCGCCTGCTCCCAAATGTCCTCCACCTCAGATCTCTTGACCACTCTCCTTTTCAGTTACTGGAATTTACCTTTTAGGGGGGTACCTATGGACAAATGGAAATAGAGCAATCCACCACCTTATATCTTTTAGCATTTGGACATTTTATTTTAAAGGACAATGCAATACTTCATTCTCCATTATAAAAACTAAAGAGAAATATGAGGATGTTAAAGACTGATTTAAGTAAAGTTTATTTACTTTAACACATCCAATATCAGCTGATACTGAGTATGCAAAGAAAAATAAGTCTTTGTCTTCATGGAATTGATGTATTATAAAGAAGATTACAGAGCAGAAAAATGATAGATTGTGTTTGCCTTATGCTTCTAAAGTTTCAAATCATTGAATTCATGTTTGCTCCTCAGAGCAATCTTTGAGGAAAAGCACCATTATTATTTCTGAGATAAGGAAACTAGAGTAATGAACAGCTTTTTCAGGACCCTGATGGAACTAGCGAAGAACTTTATCAAGTCTTGGAAGAAATAGCCAGTCAGAATTCAAAAGTACTGAAAGCATTTGGTGGAAGTGGTGAAATCTGTGCCTTTGAATATGGTATATTTTTAGACTTACCTGGGTAAACTCTTCCCAAAAGAATTAGAACAAATCCAGTTTTTCAAACTTTTTCTAGTCACAACCTACACTTTATACTATCAAAAAAAGTGTTGTGGGTATAATTTGAAGATCTAATCAATTACCCTATTTTGTAAACAACAGCCCCATATGAGATTAAAAACAGACAAACTTCAAGAATTAGGTAAGCAACCAAGATTATCATTTATTTTAGAGGCTATCTCTAGAAAAACTACCGGTATCCTCCAGAAGTAATTAATTCCACAGTTTGAAATGTCTCTGGGAATAATTTCTATCTGTAATTTTGAAAAACACTTATCTTGGTTGTGTATAACTTTTGTAATCCATTTATTTTATAGAAAATAAGTTGATTTGCTTTCTCTTTGATACACTCTGCAAGGCTTTGTAATTAAAATGATGGCCAAAACAAAACTCTTTAGTGCAAAAACAATACACTACTACTTAAGGCAAGGGATAGGTGAAGCTCAGAGAGACTGCCCGCAAGTTTGTCTTGTTCATCAAGATATTCCCAGTGCCTGCTAGAGTGCTCAGCATACAGGAGATACCCCTAAATATCTGTGAAACAAACAACGATCAAAGGGCCTGGGCTTTAGTGCTAAGTAGCCTGAAAATCCGTCCACATCAGATCACTGAACTGTGGTATGACCTCTTTTATTTCAAACTCGTAGAACATCCTAGTTGTTATTTTCTTTCCCTGCTGGGTGATGTCTCCAGGATAAAGGACTACCTGCCGGGTTGGCTAGAGTCCCTGCCTTCTCTGCAGGATGTGTGCCTCTTGTTTTCTGTACCAAATGAGCAATTCTCTGATTCCCCCTCCTGGCTTCTTAGTGGTGTTATAAACACCAAACCCTTCAAAAAGATTAAACTAAAGCAAATGTGGGAGGGAGGCCCTGGTCACACGGTAGACTTCTGGTATATTTTGAGGGGCTGTGAAGAGGTGTGTAGACATATGGGTTTTCAGGATTTTTTGGGAGATCCTCATCTGTGAGGAAATATGGATACATGCATGCCCGTGCACATGCATGGGTCTCTGTATTCGTCAATTTATATATCCCTGCAAGTATTATTCATTCACTGTGCCAATCTGTGCTCTCTGATAATGTATTATTTTTTTCCATTTTCGTTCTGACTCTCCCTGGGGAGCAGTTGTTTTTAAAGATGAGAAGAGAAACATGTACTTGATGTACTCAGGAAAGAAGTCTAGGAGAGGGGATATGTCCTTCCTGTGGACTGATGGGCAGTGAAGCTGAGAAATGCCTTACAACTCAAAAGCACTCCTTAGAAGTCCCCCGAGATTCTAAGAAGTGCCTCTTTTAAATTGCAAATAACCTCTGAAGGAGTTGATTCTGTCTTTGGCACACCTGGGTGTAAATTGCTCTAAGCAGATAATGAGGTCAGCACCTCCCAAAGATCAATAGTTCTTAAGAAATGGGGATTTTGATGAGGACCCTGAGGAAGGGTGAACAGCCTTCCCTAGTTTAGAAGACTGAGAACTCTTTTAAGGCTCCATGTGTCTCGGACTCCAGCTGGGAGTCAGGAGGTAAGGTAAGATTATAGCAGCAAAGGGTATTCAGTTCTGATAAAAGTGAATATTTGCGTCCTTGATTTTGTGACCAGAGGGATGACACTAGATGTCTAGGCTTTATATGGCTGTAAGACTGGTGTTAAAAAGTAGTCAATGTTTACTTTCTCCCATTTCTACTAGTTGTTTTGTTTGGGTTTGGTTTTGGTTTTCAGCCTGCAGTATCAGTGCTCTCTATCTTCTTCGTTCATTTTCTACCCCTGTATGTTCATGAGAAAAAGAGGGACAAAGAAAGAGAAAAGAATGGGGGGAAATGCAACCATTGCATGGCCATACACTCACCTTCTCCCTATTATTATTATTAGACTACTGTAATCAAAATAGTTGCCATATTATTGCCATGTAGTTGTTTCTTATCCTAATTTAATTAAATTCTCAGAAATTGAGTGCTATTAGATCTTTACTGAGGAGAAGGCAATGGCACCCCACTCCAATACTCTTGCCTGGAAAATCCCATGGATGGAGGAGCCGGAGGCTGCAGTCCATGGGATCGCAAAGAGTCAGACACGATTGAGCGACTTCACTTTCACTTTTCACTTTCATGTATTGGAGAAGGAAATGGCAACCCACTCCAGTGTTCTTGCCTGGAGAATCCCAGGGACGGGGGTGCCTGGTGGACTACAGTCCTTGGGGTCGCAAGGAATTGGACACAACTGAGCAACTAACACTTTGACTTTCACTTCAGGTCTTTACTAAGGGCTTCTCAGGTGGCTCGGTGACAGAGAATCAGCCAGCCAAGTAGGAGACACAGGTTTGAACCCTCGGGAAGATCCCCTGGAGAAGGAAATGGCTACCCATTCCAGTATTTTGTCTGGAGAATCCCATGGACAGAGGAGGAGTCTGGTGGGCTACAGTCCGTGGGGTTGCAAAGAATCAGACAGGACTTAGAAACTAAACAACAGTAACAAAGGTCTTTCCTATAGATATCCCAGAAACCTGAATTTTTAACACTTCCCCCTTCTCAATTCTAACTGCAGAGGGTACATCAGGCTACAAAAGACTTGAAGTTTAGAGCCCCTGAAATTCCTAACTTCTGCTTACTGGTTTGGTTTTTGACAGCCTCTGACAAAATAGAAAACTGAAGCCTGATAAGGTGATAGGAAAATCTGCCTTTTGCCCTGACTGTGTCACTAACTGGCCAGTGCGCCCTTGTATAAGTCCTTTCAAGTCCTGAAGCCTCTCAAACTCATCTTCTGTCATTTTACATAATAACCCTTGCTCTGATTATATGACAGGGTTTATGAGAGTCGCATAAACTGTTTGGGACTTATAAAACCCTACTGTAACTTGAGATAGTATTTCTCCATATCTATGAATTTCTCTAAGCCCTACTTAAAGTGCATTTGCACTTTTGGAATATTTTCACTGTCTGTAATATTATATGAAAAGGTTTCTTTTTTTATTTCAGTTTCTTGGTGCTTTTTGTTTATTTTGTCATAATCACTTATTTGAAGCCTCTGATGTTCTCTTATCCTCGTTGATTTCTTTGAAGTAATGTTGATCAAGGTGCAACTAGGGTGTGTACCTATCCATAGACCTGGAGACACTGGGTTTTGTCCAAAGTCATTGTAGAGCCTATGACATCTAAATGGGAAAAAGAAAAAGAAATAGTTTATTGCTGCAAAGCAAGTAGCTTAGGAAAGACTCAACAATAGTTTGTATCCATTTTGATACTTTTAAAATAAATTTACTACTTTTTAACAGTCCTTTCCTCTTCCATTCTGTATTTCCTGGAAGTTTTTCTTCCATTCCTCATGTCCAGTCTCTAACATTGAATGATCATTTATTGAGCTTTAGCTCTGTGTCAATCACTCTCAATGATGTCTATACCACATTATAACATTGACTTCTCCTAACAGCTCCGGGAGACAGGTTCCATTATTTGCACCTTGTGACACATGTAACTGGGGAAAAGAAAACAGAACCTCATAGGTCCCATCCTCTCTATATAAAGCAGGTGCATTCAGCTACTTGCAGTCAGCTCTCCTCCAAAATAATTCTCTATCCAAACCTGAGAGTTATCATTAGCAAAGTAGTCCTGATAGGTTTTAATTTATGTGCTTCTGTATTTAGGCTTTTGTGTGCATTTTGTTCTAGTCCACAGTACCTGCTGTGTATCCCCAGCAGTCTTACAAGACAGAGTCTGTGTTAGTCCACAAGGTCTGCCATAACAAAATACCATAGACTATGTGCCTTAAACCACAGTAATTTGTTTTTTCACAGTTCCAGAGGCTAGAAGTCCCAGATCAAAGTGCCAGCAGATCCACAGAAAGAGAGCTCTAGTGTTCCTTTCTCTTCTTCTAAGGAAACCAGTTCTATCAGATTAGGGCCTTAACCCTTCTGATATCATTTAACCATAAATTAACCTCAGAAAGATTCTAATGGTCACGTCTTCAACATATGAATTTTGGGGGCACACAATTCACTCTGAAACAATACATTCTTAAAGGCCGTGCATTCATCTTGTCCTGCCTGAACACCAGAATGTATTCTTGACTGGAGCAGAACAAGTTGGACTGGACCATTGTTTCTTCGTGAGCTTGTCATTCACCACATATAGTCTGTACTTTCATACTAAAGAAGTTAAAGTAACCTTCCATTTAAAACCTTTCCATTTTACAAGAATGGAAAGGTTTTTTTCCTATCAATTTCTGAAAGCAGCCCTATAGATATGTTCTTGGCATTGATGAAAAATTACTATAGCTTTTGTGAAAAAATATGAACGTGTAATGGGTATGCATGTGCATAAAATTTGAAGTTCATTTTTTAGCTCATTATGTCTAACTTTTTATGCACATCATTGAATGCTTTCTGCAGTTTTCAGTTTTACAGGGATTTGTGATATTAAATGGGGCTTTCCTGGTGACTCAGATGGTGATATTAAATACCATCTTAGTTATTTTAATTTTGCCAACTTATATAAGTTCATGCAGGTATAGTAATTATGTAAAATCAATATTTGTATAAAATAGTCCAAAAATTGTTCCACAAATGTAACAGAGTTTTTTTAAATGATGATGTTATATTTGAAAATATTGATGTTATAAATATTACAAATGTGACAGAATTTATTTTATAAATTCTGTTACATATAAATATTATAAGTATTACAAACATTTATAAATGTTATAAATTCTGTTACATGTAATTCTGTTACATATAAAATGATGTTATAAATATTACAAATGTAACATAATTTTTTAAAATGATGATGTTATATTTGATAATATGTTATAAATGATAATATTTAGTCTAAAATATCTAGTATATTATTAGCCTTAAAGTTCAAATAAAAAATAATAGGAGTTAAGGGGTGGAGGGAGTCAGTTGAAACAGCAATAATATAGGCTTAATAATCCTTTACAAGGACAATCTCAGTGGATTTTCATGCATAGTGGCATAATTGATCTGACAAAGATCCAGTGAGTCTGATTCCTCCTAGCATGTTTAGCATTGCCAAACATGTAACCTAGGCTCATCCCATGCTCTGAGTGACTCTTCACAAACTATTATTATGTATGCATGCAACACTGTACATCAGTACAAATCCATGGACACATCAAGTTGTTTTTTATTTTTTTCCCTCACTGTGCCTTTTCCTTTTCTTAATAAAATTAAAAATTCATGTGATAAAATACATAATGAGTAGCCTGGGAACTATATATATATATATATCTCCATTGGGCTATAGGAAATGGTGATATTTTAGGTATAACACAGGATAAACCCATAAATGTCAGAAAAAGAAAGCTCTTTTCTGTCCTTTGGTCAGAATTTCTAGGCAATGGAGCCTAACAGCTGAACAGATCTTTCCTAAGAAGTACAAGCTTTCTGAGCTAACTTTACATTTGACCCCCAATATTAAAAATAGCAAGTTAAACAGTTGTTTCATTCAGGGAAATGGCAATAAGTGTAGCCTAAATCTAAATTTATTTTAATCATGTCTAAATCTGCTTTTCGTTGAACACAAGGACCAGTTTTATATACAGAGATGGCATTTCTATAGGGCATTAGGGACAAAAGATGGTAATGCCTATTTTTTCCAAACCAGTACAAATGCTATTAGGTCAGGAGTATTAAAATTTACTTCATTACAAAGAAGTCTTACTTCTTTTTTAGTATTTTACCTTTCATAAGAAACTACTTGTATATGTATGTGTGTATGTGTATGTGTGTATGTATATGTATGTATGTATATGTATGTATGATATGTATATGCATGAATATGTGCATGCTAGGTCACTTCAGTCATGTCCTACTCTTTGCGACCCCATGGACTGCAGCCTGCCAGGCTCCTCTGTCCATGGGATTCTCCTGGCAAGAATACTGGAGTGGGTTGCCCTGCCCTCCTCCAGGGCATATTCCCCACCCAGGGATTGAACCTATGNGTTTTTTTAAATGATGATGTTATATTTGAAAATATTGATGTTATAAATATTACAAATGTGACAGAATTTATTTTATAAATTCTGTTACATATAAATATTATAAGTATTACAAACATTTATAAATGTTATAAATTCTGTTACATGTAATTCTGTTACATATAAAATGATGTTATAAATATTACAAATGTAACATAATTTTTTAAAATGATGATGTTATATTTGATAATATGTTATAAATGATAATATTTAGTCTAAAATATCTAGTATATTATTAGCCTTAAAGTTCAAATAAAAAATAATAGGAGTTAAGGGGTGGAGGGAGTCAGTTGAAACAGCAATAATATAGGCTTAATAATCCTTTACAAGGACAATCTCAGTGGATTTTCATGCATAGTGGCATAATTGATCTGACAAAGATCCAGTGAGTCTGATTCCTCCTAGCATGTTTAGCATTGCCAAACATGTAACCTAGGCTCATCCCATGCTCTGAGTGACTCTTCACAAACTATTATTATGTATGCATGCAACACTGTACATCAGTACAAATCCATGGACACATCAAGTTGTTTTTTATTTTTTTCCCTCACTGTGCCTTTTCCTTTTCTTAATAAAATTAAAAATTCATGTGATAAAATACATAATGAGTAGCCTGGGAACTATATATATATATATATCTCCATTGGGCTATAGGAAATGGTGATATTTTAGGTATAACACAGGATAAACCCATAAATGTCAGAAAAAGAAAGCTCTTTTCTGTCCTTTGGTCAGAATTTCTAGGCAATGGAGCCTAACAGCTGAACAGATCTTTCCTAAGAAGTACAAGCTTTCTGAGCTAACTTTACATTTGACCCCCAATATTAAAAATAGCAAGTTAAACAGTTGTTTCATTCAGGGAAATGGCAATAAGTGTAGCCTAAATCTAAATTTATTTTAATCATGTCTAAATCTGCTTTTCGTTGAACACAAGGACCAGTTTTATATACAGAGATGGCATTTCTATAGGGCATTAGGGACAAAAGATGGTAATGCCTATTTTTTCCAAACCAGTACAAATGCTATTAGGTCAGGAGTATTAAAATTTACTTCATTACAAAGAAGTCTTACTTCTTTTTTAGTATTTTACCTTTCATAAGAAACTACTTGTATATGTATGTGTGTATGTGTATGTGTGTATGTATATGTATGTATGTATATGTATGTATGATATGTATATGCATGAATATGTGCATGCTAGGTCACTTCAGTCATGTCCTACTCTTTGCGACCCCATGGACTGCAGCCTGCCAGGCTCCTCTGTCCATGGGATTCTCCTGGCAAGAATACTGGAGTGGGTTGCCCTGCCCTCCTCCAGGGCATATTCCCCACCCAGGGATTGAACCTATGTCTCTTACCTCTACTTGCATTGGCAGGCAGGTTCTTTACCCCTAGTGCCACCTGGGAAGCCCATGTATATGCATATATACATATAAATATATCCTATACATAGAAAAGTAATACAGTTAACATTGCAGAGAGAAAATACTTATGCCAATTAGGTGATTATATGCAGGTACTATTTTAGGCACTGGAGAAACGGCACTAATAAACATAGACAAACATCCCTTCCCCCATGGAGATTCAATTACAGTGGGAAAATAAAAAAAATAAGAGCTAAACTTATTCAACATGCTGTGTTCTACACACTGGTCAACATATTTTGCATATGTTATCTCATTAAATAGGTACAACAGCCCTACAAAGAACACCTGTAATTGTCTTCATTCTGTAGATGAGGAAAGTGATACACAGAGGGAGCTGAGTAACTTGCTCACCATCCCACAATTTGCAGAGTGTCTGAGCTGAGGTTCAAGTGCAGACAGTCTGGCTGTAGAGGCCACACTGTCCACCGCTGTGCATATCCCAAGTACAGGGAACACATCTATTTTATAGCCAACTAGTTCTGTGAGAATGAAATTGAATTCACCGACTTCTCTTAAAGGCTTCAATAATATTTCAACCTTTCTATTTCAATATCTTTTACTATGTTCTTGAAATTGGGTCACTCAGTCCAATTTTTTTTTTTAATAATACTACCTTAAACCTTAAAGTTCAAATCAACAAATGGGAAGATAGATATTAGACTAGTCCACATTCACTCTCTCTCTACCCATTCTGTTCTTTGAGGAACACCTCATACATATATTTTCCCTTTTCTGTTATTTTGTTTTAATGATCTTCATTTCATTAAGTATTCACACATAGTCTGTCCTGTAAGTTATTAATACAACCAGGAAAAAACAAATTTATTAGTTTTTGTAAATTGCCATTTGATTAGGATGGGAAATGCCTTTATATGAGAATAAAATTTTATTTAGAAAAAATTAAAAACCTACTTTGTGTTTGTTATTGTTGTTTAGACCCTTAGTCATGTCTGCCTCTTTTTGATCCCCATTGGCTGTGGCCCGCCAGGCTCCTCTGTACATGGGGTTTTCCAGGCGAGAATACTGGAGTGGATTGCCATTTCCTTCTCCAAGGAATCTTCCTGACACAGCGGTGGAACAAGTCTCTTGCTTGGCTGTTAGCTTCTTTACCCCTGAGCCATCAGGGGAAGCCCTTTCTTTAAACTAGTGCTGATTATTAAGCTTTCGATTAAAATATGACTTATGTCATTTTCAATTTTTTTCTCTTAAAACATTTTATCAGTTTATTTCCTTATTTAAACTTCATATATGTTTCTTTATGAGACACATTTTTTCTTTTTTATTTTAAATTTATTTTTTAATTGAAGGGTAATTTCTTTACAGAACTGGAGACATTTTTAATCACCTAAAATTCAGAGGGGTATCATTGAAGCCCATCTGAAATTGATTCTTTATGACAATAATGATATACCCATTTCTGCTATGACAGTGTCTTCCTAATGTATTGATGATACTTTTTTATAGGTTGCTTATTCAACAGATAGATGTCTCAAAATATAAATCTTTGTAATATAACTCTGGATTCAGCTCTATGTATCTATATACTTGTGATCTGGATTGATCTTAGTATATATTTTATAAGATTTAAAGTTTTTAAGTCTCAGAATTAGTGAATCAAATTTTTGAGGCTGTTATTTTTATACTCCATCTAGTAATTTGTAG
Source organism: Neotragus moschatus (assembly GCA_006410615.1). Taxonomy (NCBI): domain Eukaryota; kingdom Metazoa; phylum Chordata; class Mammalia; order Artiodactyla; family Bovidae; genus Neotragus; species Neotragus moschatus. Next base: position 509,455 of record SJYA01000946.1, read on the forward strand.
AATTTTGTTTGTTTAACAAAAAGTATTACAAATATTGCCATCCTTGCTGTTATTTCCTACTAATAAGAAGAAAATATGATTAACTGGTAAAGAACCCAATTAATAATCCCAGCCAGGCCTCACATGAATTCCTACAAAGCCCAGCAGATCACTTCTTTACCATGTGGTTAAAAGTTGAACTCCCACTTGGAAACAACTTATTTAAAGCCAAAGAACTCTGGAAATTAATCAGTGTTAGTCATAGGCCTGGGCTTCCCTGGTAGCTCAGCTGGTAAAGAATTCGCCTGCAATGCAGGAGACTTCGGTTCAATTCCTGGGTTGTGAGGATTCCCAGGAAAAGCGTGTGCAACCCACTCCAGTATTCTTGCGTGGAGAATTCTCATGGACAGAGGAGCCTGGCAGGACGGAGGAGTCCATGGGGTCAAAAAGATTCAGGCACAGCTGAGCAACTAAGCACAGCACAGCACAGTCATTGGCCTTAAAAGTGTGAACATCATACATACATTTTAACATGAGTGTATCATAAGAGTATAAGCAAAGTAGAGGATGGAACAATTTGGTTTGAGTTGGAAAGGTCATTCAAATTTAGTGTATGAAGATGGATAATTAGTGAATCTGTAAACTTCAATGTAGATATTGGTGCACTTTCAGAAAAAGAAAAAGAGAAGAAAAGACAAAGAATGCCATGTGTTCGGCATAACCAAATTGTAAGGACCTGAGGAAATCCACAATTCAGTCTGTATTGTACATAGTTGTCAATCTAGCAAAATGTTTCCTGGATACACCTTATAGTTTGTGTGTTTTATTTTTTAATCCACTTAGGGAAGGGAATTGTTTTCAGTTCCCAGAAATAATAGTATGAATACTTACCTTCGACAGTAAGAAAGTAATAAAAATACATGCTTATGTGTTCTTGAGAATTAATCTCTATTATTTTTGAACTTTTTGATTGTTCTTTTGTGAAACGAGAACAATTTTTTTCAGAGCACAGGGCAGAAACTCCTAATGGCAAGTAAGTTACAATTGTGTAACTGCTCTGTTTCACCCAAGAAGTGCTTCAGTGAAGAGTTTACTTTACTGTATGCTTATGCTTTCAAATTTCTATCATATTATTTACTCATCATTAGATAATGTGAACCTTGAGGGACTTAAAGTGCTTGATATCCCCACTAAGTCACATTACAGTTAGTGGGATGGTATATGCCTATTGTGAAGGAAGGACATACATGGCTTGTGAATATAAAATCAATCCATACACAGTACTTCTGTAATCTTTGTATGTCTGTATACGTTTCTCTACATCAGAAATGCTCAGTTCTACATTTCAGGCTACAGAGGTCCCAGGCAAAGAAAATGAGAGCGATTTGCATGAAGCCTAAACAAAGGAAATCCAGCCATGCTTCTAGCCTTTAATTAACTGTGTCACACAGTCTTGTGCAACTTATCTCATGTTCAGAGATGACCTGCATGCTGCTCTTTTGATCTCTAGCATCAGTAAGGACTAAAAGAGGAGTGCCACTTGAGCTGTGAATTTTGTTTTGATATTTAATAGTATCAGAAAGAAATTATTCATCATAATCTATTTCATATAAAAAGATGTGGAAATGCAGACAGATGCTCACATCTAAAAGCATGACTTTCCCATATAATATGCCTCTGCATTAGTGAGTACAATCCTGGCTGAGAGGCAGATGCAGCTTTTATAAGGTTTATTTTGGTCTTGATCTCTGAAGTTGAACAGATCACTCGGTTTTTCTTTATCTCATTTTCCCAAGGTATTCAAAACTCCATGGGAAATAAGAAACTGTAAAAATCAAACAGTGAAACATTGGATATTGATGAATGTCATTGCTATGATAGTAAACAAGCTATCTTCAAGGAGGATGGAGGGAGATTAGGCAAAATGAAGTAATGATGCCAAAGCTGAAGCTAAATATTTTCCTAGAAGAGTCAGTTTTTAAAAGTAAAGAATTACTTGTTACCAAAAATAGGTATTGTCATTTTATTCCTAGCACTCATCTGTGGAGGAGAATTGAAGACGTATTCTTTTGTCACTTGGAGCAAAAACAGAAATGTCTTATTGAAGAAAGATGCAAAAAAATATGCTTCAGAACCAGAGAGGAAAGTCTCAATTTACAAAAAAAAAAAAAAAAAGCAGGATTTTGTTCAGAGGCCCCAAATATGTTTGGCTTGTTTCTTTTTTTTTCTTTTTTTTTTTTTTTATCATTTAAACTGGTTTCTTGCTAGGCCTTTTTACTGAATAATTGAAAAAGAAGAAGAAGAAAAAAGGATGGGCAAGGAATTTTTCAGCAAAGGCAAAAGACAGTAAAAAATAAAATAACTAAGTGAATACAGATAGGAAGTTGTATCTTTCTGTACTTTTACGATTACCTACATTTCCCCCCCAAACTTATAGCTGAAAAAGTCTGAAAAATTATCAAGCCCAGAGCAAAGTGTTGGAGAATAAAACATAAAATCCTGTGCACCTTCTACTTCCCATGTTCATGCTTATTTCTACACTGTCTCTCTCTCTGTCATACACACACACACACACACACACACACACACACACGCAAGTCCATACTCCCACAAACTCAAATGACATTGTTTTAACACAGTCATACATTTACTTTTGCAACCCCCCTCCCAAACAAATCAGTTTATGGAACATTGAAATTTGGGGGCATGATGGCGTTTTTGAAAGCTGCTTTCAGAAAAATGATCATTAATCCTCTCAGTAGATTTCAAGTTGTGGAGGAAGATTGCTGGAATAATGGCTTCAGCAAAGCAGACATTCTGCACTTGGCAGTCTTCTGCAGGACATCAGACTGTAGGCAACCTGTGTTCCTCAGCCCCACAGCATTCTCTGTGGCAGAGACAGTTTGTGGTAGTTTGAGGTGCTGCTCTTTTTCTTCCCCTGTGGCATTCTGTAAGCTTTTACACTTGCTCTAGCTTCATTTTTCCCACCAAGCAGACTGAGTTTTCTCACTGTCTCAGAGGAAGTCAGATGTCAGTAGATACCAAGCAGCCAAGTGATAAGAATATTTTAAACACCGAAAGTTTTTGAAGTTTTCAGGATCCCAGCTGCATTGAGAAAGCTATGAAGGACTAGCAAATTTGGGGTTTTCTCTTTTAACAGCAAGTTTCCAATATTACTCGATCACATAACTAAAAAATTGTATAAGAATAAAGGTAGATCTCGAAGTTTGCCTAAGATGTGTCTCCATCAACCTAATTGAGGAGGGATGTTTTGAGGAAGTAAGATTGAGGAAGTAAGATTGTTGGAAGTTACCTGTCCAAATGAGTGTTGTTTACTCATCTATCTAACCCCCAATTATTGATGTCTCATGGTAGTAGGCGTATAAAACAGGAAGTCACAGTCTCATGAAAGACAGTCTTGCAAATATATCCTTTTAATATAGTATAGCAATGACTACCATAGGAGTTATAAGTATTTTGGGAAGGACTTAACTGATTCTTAGGAAGGCTGGACTAGTTAATGACTTCACACAAGTTATAAAATGGCTTTACTTTCTTCTGCATCAATCTTGCATTGTTGTACATAGGCATTAACTGTTCTCATGAGAGCTGAATTGGAACCTCATCCGCCTTTACATTTCAACAGGTGTTTGCTATTTATGCATTTCTAATGGATTTTTTCTTTGATTGTTAAAATTAGAACCAGCTCATGAGCAATTCAGTTAGCCTCATTGCTTTGTTATTATCTGTCACGTTGACCAAAAACTAAACTTGCCACTGTAACTGTTTGCTCTGAATTCTCATATCAAACTACCTTTAAGTGGGAACTATTACTCTCATTGAAGAGACTGAAAAAAAAGACACATGCTGAAAAGCGATTTCCAAGAGAGGAGTCCTATAGATGCTTTTAATCAACATTACTGGAATGTTTGTTTACACCCTCTTGAGGCAACTTCTTTGAAAAACAGAACAATTCATCTGAATCATAAATTGTGTTTTTCTAAAAACAGCCGTGTAATCTTGTATCTTCATACCTTGTATTTATTTATGCCTTGATTATCAAAAGTGTTATAGCCTGGGAGATCTTAAGAAAAACCTTAATGATTTTTTTTCTTAAATTTCTAATTATTTTAGATGCTTTTCATTTCTTCTAATGTTCTCTTTTTTAGCCGAGCACCTTTCATGTGTTCCATTAACACTGGTACTTGTTATCAACTGGCTTCCAGATAATCCTACTTAAGTGACTGGTTGATGAGAGCTTTTAAAATATCGCCTCTCCAAGTTATATTTCTATTCATGGAGGATTCTGGAAGAACAAAAAGCCCTGATGTGAAGCTTTCTAACAAAGGGATTTATATAAGGCATTATCCAGAATACAGAGGAAAACATTTGGAGATAAAACGATCCTAATTGATCTTTCTCCTATCATACTTGGTCCCTTGATCTCTTAAAGGGGTCGCTTCACAATAGATTTTTAGTTTTTTGTCCAGGTGGCAGAAGGGAGTCAGATATTCCTTATTTAGTGCCAATTCCACTCAGGGTCTAATTTCTCAGAGGATCTTCCTGACCCAGGAATCGAACCCAGGTCTCTTGCATTGCAGGCAGTTGATTTACTGACTGAGCAATAAGGGAAGACCTATATATTTATGTATATATAGATGTATGTATACATAGGAAACATGGGTTTGATCCCTGGGTCCAGAAGATCCCCTGAAGAAGGAAATGGCAACCCATTCCAGTGTTCTTGCCTGGGAAATCCCATGGACAGAGGAGCCTGGCAGGCTACAGACCAAAGGATCTCAAAGAGTTGAAAGTGACTTAGCGACTAAGCATATGTATATATATTCAGTCAGTTCAGTTGCTCAGTCATGTCCAACTCTTTGTAACCCCATGGACTGCAGCATGACAGGCTTCCCAGTCCATCACCGATTCCTGGAGCCTACTCAAATTCATGTCCATCACATCAATGACACCATCCAACCATCTCACCCTCTATCATCCCCTTTTCCTCCCGCCTTCAATCTTTCCCAGCATCAGGGTCTTTTCCAGTGAGTCAGTTATTCACATCAGGAGGCCAGAGTATTGGAGTTTCAGCTTCAGCATCAGTCCTGAATATTCAGGACTGATTTCCTTTAGTATAGACAGTTTGGATCTCCTCGCAGTCCAAGGGACTCTTAAGAGTCTTTTCCAACACCACAATTTAAAAGCATCAATTCTTCAGTGCTCAGCTTTCTTTATATTCCGACTCTCACATCCAGACACGACTACTGGAAAAACTATAGATTTGACTAGATGGGCCTTTGTTGGCAAAGTAATGTCTCTGCTTTTTGATATGCTATTTAGATTGGTCATAGCTTTTCTTCCAAGGAACAAGCAACTTTTCATTTCATGGCTGCAGTCACCATCTGCAGTGATTTTGGAGCCCCCCAAAATAGTCTCTCATTATTTCCATTGTTTCTCCATCTATTTGCCATGAAATGATGGGACCACATGCCATGATCTTAGTTTTCTGAATGTTGAGTTTTAAGCCAATGCTTTCACTCTCTTTTTTCTACTGTTAAAAGAGGCTGTTTAGTTCTTCACTTTCTGCCAAATGTCATGTGTGTATCTGAGGTTATTGATATTTCTCCTGGCAATCTTGATTACAGCTTGTGCTTATCTAGCCTGGCATTTCACATGTTTTGCTCTGCATATAAGTTAAATAAGCAGAGCGACAATATACAGCCTTGACATATTCCTTTCCCGATTTGAAACCAAACTGTTGTTCCATGTCCAGTTCTAACTGTTGCTTTTTGACCTGTATACAGACTTCTGAGGAGGCAGATCAGGTGGTTTGGTATTCCCATCTCTTTAAGAATTTTCTACAGATCATGAACTCCTTATTGCCAAATTCAGACTTAAATTGAAGAAAGTAGGGAAAACCAGTAGTCCATTCAGTTATGACCTAAATGAAATCCCTTACAGTTATACAGTGGAAGTGACAAATAGATTCAAGGGACTAGATCTGACAGACAGAGTGCCTGAAGAACTATGGACGGAGGTTTGTGACGTTGTACAAGAACATTGAACAGAGGCAGGAATCAAGACCATCCCCAAGAAAAAGAAATGCAAAAAGGCAAAATGATTGTCTGAGGAGGACTTACAAATAGCTGAGAAAAGAAGACAAGTGAAAGGCAAAGGAGAAAAGGAAAAGTATACCCATATGAATGCAGAGTTCCAAAGAATAGCAAGGAGAGATAAGAAAGCCTTCCTCAGCGATCAATGCAATGAAATAGAGGAAAACAATAGAATGGGAAAGACTAGAGATCTCTTCAAGAAAGTTAGAGATACCAGTGGAACATTCATACGAAGATGAGCACAATAAAGGACAGAAATGGTATGGACCTGATAGAAACAGAAGATATTAAGAAGAGGTGGCAAGAATACACAGAAAAACTATACAAAAAGATTTTCATGACCCAGATAACCACACTGGTGTGATCACTCCTAGAACCAGACATACCGGAATGCAAAGTCCAGTGGGCCTTAGGAAGCATCACTACAAGCAAAGCTAGTTTCAAAGGTAATGGAATTCTAGATGAGATATTTCAAATACTAAAAGATGATGCTGTGAAAGTGCTGCACTCAATGTGCCAGCAAATCTGAAAAACTCAACAGTGGCCACAGGACTGGAAAAGGTCAGTTTTCATTCCAATCCCAAAGAAAGGCAATGCCAAAGAATGTTCAAATTATAGCACAATTACACTCATCTCACATGCTAGCAAAGTAATGTAGATATAAGATTACATTATATCTTAAATTCTGGGGTAATTTTTTTTTTATTTATTTATTTTAATTGGAGGCTAATTACTTTACAATTTTGTATTGGTTCTGGGGTAAATTTTGGACTGGAAGTCTCTCATCCCCCAGAGATAATAGAAGCTAATAACTCAAATTTAGATGATAATTTTTTTAAATTAAGAATTCTATTTGATTTATTTTTGAAAAATATTAAAAAGAAGCAGCATGCAGAAAGGTCACATATTTTAAATGCTCTTGTTGAGGCTTATGGTAAAAAAAAAAAAAAAAAACGGAAAATGTTACTTTTTGGAAGAACAACTGAATTGATTTTCTAGAAATTGTTCTTGTTGTTCAGTCACTCAGTTGTTTCTGATTCTTTGCGACCTCATGGACTGCACCATGCCAGGTATAAGCCCTGTAACATGAAAGGAGAGCAGAGGGCTAGACGTTCTGGAATGGGCTTCACTGTGTAATTAGCCTTGGCTGCAATCTTCCCCTTCATATTTTGGCATCTCTGTTTCCTTGTTTTTGTGTTGCCAACTTTTCAAGTCTCCTGAGGCCTTATTTTCAATAACTATTCCTGAAATCCACCCCATTCACTTTCTACAGAATTTGCAGAATCTCTGTGTAATTCTCTCAGGGCAACAGTTTAAGCCTATCCTGAGGTTGGGATATTCTATTGAAAGTATATTTACACTGGTGAATGTTAGTGGTTTGATATGTTAATATCACTAGCACTTGTATGTAGGAGTTAGAAATTAACTTAATGCTAAAACATTCCAGCTAGCAATGGTTATTTTAATTATCTAAGTCTGGCTAATGTAAGAGAATTTTCTTTATTTTTCTTTCATTCTTTTTTCTTTTCATTTTGTTTTTCAATTTTTTTTAAATTAAGTAGAGTCCAGTAAACCATAGATAGATTTTTGTTGCAGTGGGCTTTTGAGCATTTAGTAATAAAATTTTCTTTTATCACTAGGTCTTTTATATCATTGATATCATGGTGAATTATTTCATGAATCAGAATATAGCAGTATAATTAATCATTTGAACAAGATGCATGATATATCTTAACACTTTAAGTATTTTTAATGCATTTTTGAATTATTCTCCATCATGGCCATTTATATCATGGTTTTTAAAAAGGTGTTGGCTAAAACCATTTGTGTAATGATAAAATGTTGTAATACACTTTATATAGTTAATGCTGAATCATATTTAAGAAAATGGAGACATCTCCTACTATACAACCAGGAGACTTTATGTCCTATAAGATGTTGGCTAATGCAAATAATCACCATTTTTCAGGTATCTTACAGGCCTTACTTTAGTTGAATTAGTTTTCTATTGCCTTTGTGACCAATTATTAATAACATAATAACTTAAACAACAATTATTTCTTATATATGATGGTCAGAAGTCAAAAATGGGTGCTAGGGATGGCTAGCACCTAGGGAGCTAGGCTCTTAGCAGTGTATTGGCTGCTGTGTGTTTCTTTTTGAAAGATCAAGAGGGGAATCTATTTTCTTGCCTTTTCCAGTTTCTGAAAGCTGCCTGCATCTTTGTCTCTTGACTCTCGTCCATCTTCAAAGCCAGCAATGGCTGATAAAGAGGCTTTTTCAAATATCACCCTGGCTGTCTTCTGTTTCTCTCTTAGTCATTAAGGACATTGTGGTTACATTAGATCCACTGGATGATACAGAAAAATATTCTTATTTTATGATCAATTGATTAGAAGCTAATTCCATCTGCATTTTTAATTCCTCGTGCTATGCAGGGTAACATATTCATAAATTCCTGGGATTAGGATGTGGACATCTTGGGGAGGGATCTTTCTGTTCACTGTAGGTCTGATAGGCAAACATTTGAAAAACTTGGTAAACACAGTTTATAAACCACAAAATATTATTTGGGCAGTCTCCAGTCTGCCTTTTCCCCATGAAATCACCAAATAATTATTTTATTATTATTTCTGTATCGTATTTTTCCCTCAAAAGAATTTTTTTTGTATTTGAAAAAGCTTAAGACAGAAAAAGCTGCAATGATTTTTTCTGTAAGATAAATTTTATGTATAAAGCTGTCAAATGTTTTGAGATACAATATGATTTAGTGATTCACTCTTAACTTTAATAACTGTTTCTGACTGCAGCAACTTTTCACACTATTTATTGAACTTACTAATTAAATAAAATACTCTGATTGTTGTTAGATGGGGTCTGACTGACTTGATCAACAAGAGGCAGTAAAGAGGTGAGATTAGCTTTGAAACAGGGTAAATTTGATTTCTCATTGAGACTTCAATATCCTTATCTGTAATTTGAGAATAACATTGTGTGCCAAGTAGGGGTATTATGAAGGTTAATGGGATAATGGAGCCCAGATCCTGGGACATAACAGAAAGTGTCTTTACTCTCTAGGACTTGGCCTAACAGTGATGCAGCTAGAGGAATAACATGATATCAGGGCTATCTTGAGGGCAGTAAAAGGGAATTATATCTGGCACTAGACATAATTCTTCTCTTGCTAACTGCTGTGGCTTATGATTTGTTTGATTCCTGAAGCCCATACTATGATTGGACTAGTAGTTATCAAAAGAGGAAGTTATGCTTTGGTTTAGAAAAGGCCATTCATTCATAGCTTACTGATATGCATTCAGTTTAGTCTCATATGTATTTCTATTATAGACTATGGGACCAAAATAATGTCCCCCTGGGAAAGAAAAAATAAATGTCGACCTTGGAGAAAAGATGCAGTTTCATCAATTCTCATCAATGAATGTTCCCTGAGATCCTAGTGGAGACATTACCTGCGGCCTCTTTGATTTCTGAACTTTGCAGAACACATATATATGCTGACATCTCTTGGTTCCTTAAAGTTTGATAGCAGTTTGTATCTCTTTGGCTGAATGAGCAAGTTTCAATAGGACTGGGTTTTCTATAAGTGAAGTGGAATGATAGAAGCAGTCTCTAGAAATCTGAAATTCATTAAATGTCTTTCTTGCTTTAATGTAAAATGATCAAATACATAAGCATGCCTGGAATTCCTCTATTTTTCTATTGTAATTCTGGTGGGCATTTTTGTAGAAGGGGTTCAGTATATATTATCTTTGAAGAGGATTTCAATTCTCAATACAACATACTTGCAACATTTTTCTTCTAAGGGTTAGAAATATATATAATAGATGACTAACTATATCACTCACATTTAATATAACATCCAGAGAATTCCATCATGACTTTTGCATTTCATAGGAAACTCAGTGGCCCTGATGATGAAACTGTAATTTAGGCAAATGATAATATAAGGAAGTCTAGTCAATATATGTTTACAGTATGAAATGAAATTATGACTTTGATATAAAAACATTTTGTACCTATTATTACACTCCATAGGATTTTTCCCAGTACATGTTTTTTAGTTACTATGAGTTTCATTTCCTCATCTGTAAAAGTAAGTGTTCTAATAATGTCTATTTATAGACATGCAGCTCAAGTGAGATTAAATAGGTGAAAGTAATCTATAAATTGTAGATTGCTCTCAAAGATTATTTGTATCTACTGGATAGAGGCCAGGAATGTTGCTAAACATCATATAGAGCACAGGGAAGCTACTCATGACATGGAAATATGATGCTTAAAATGTCAGCAGTGATGAGGAAGAGAGACCCTGCCTACTGAGTCCCACCTCTACGCTGCAGGGGAAAAGGAGAGAGAGAAGTTAGTAGGAAAAGGTAACTATTTAGACAGGGCTGCCCAAAGTGGCCTTGGAGACTAGGAGTCAAGGAATAAATACTCTGACCTTTATCTTCTCTCTCTTTTTAGTCTGAGTCAAGAGTTTCCACTGACTAAACCTGGCTGTAAGCCAGAAAGAAAGGGATTCTGGGCGTGTAATCTATATTGGGGGTTCGATCCCTGGGCTGGGAAGATCCTGTGGAGAAGGGAATGGCCCACTGTAGTGGGCCCACTGTAGCCCACTGTAGTATTCTTGCCTGAAAATTCCATGGACAGAGGAGCCTGGAAGACCACAGTCCATGGGGTCACAAAGAGTCTGACACGACTGAGTGACTAACACACAATCTACACTGGTCAGCATCTTGGGTGTAGAGCCTGATCATATGGATAAGGAAAATTCAGAAATGCATCTGTAAATTAAATCTTCCCCAGATAATTTGTGTTTGTTCATCGTATTAAAACACATTAAAATGTTTTCATGTGCTTTGTTCAATGGTATAATGTTGTCTATTGGTGCTCACTCAGTGATTTAATTTACCAAGTTATTGAAATTATATTGAGTGCTAGGTACTGATCCAAGTGCAGAAGACACAAAAAATGAACATAAAATGGTGCCCACTCTGGAAGCATCTTTGGATGTAGTAGGAGAGACAGCTATATAAACAAAGTACTAACGCACTTGGCCTTAGGAGGCATCACTATGAAGAAAGCTAGTGGAAGTGATGGAATTCCAGTTGAGCTATTTCAAATCCTTAAAGATGATCCTGTGAAAGAGTTGAGCTATTTCAAATCCTTAAAGATGATGCTGTGAAAGTGCTGCACTCAATATGCCAGGAAATCTGGAAAAGGAAGCAGTGGCCACAGGACTGAAAAAGGTCAGCTTTCATTCTAATTCCAAAGAAAGGCAATGCCAAAGAATGTTCAAACTATGGCACAATTGTACTCAGCTCACATGCTAACAAAGTAATGCTCAAAATTCTCCAGCCCAGGCTTCAAAAGTATATGAACCATGAAATTCCAGATGTTGATTTAGATGTTTCTAAATCTGCTAGATTTAGAAAAGGCAGAGGAGCCAGAGATCAAATTGCCAACATCCACTGGATTATCGAAGAAGGAAAAGAATACCAAAAAAACATCTACTTCTGCTTTATTGGTTACGCCAGAGTCTTTGAGTATGTAGATCACAACAAACTGGAAAATTCTTCTAGAGATGGGAATACCAGACCACTTGACTTCTCTCCTCAGAAATCTGTATGCAATTCAAGAAGCAACAGTAAGAACCCGACATGGAACAACAGACTGTTTCCAAATAGGGAAGAGAGTACATCAAGACTGTATATTGTCACTCTGTTTATTTAACTTATATCCAGAGTACATCATATGAAATGCCAGGCTGGATAAAGCACAAGCGGAGATCAAAATTGCCAGGAGAAATATCAATAACCTCAGATAGGCAGATGACGCCACACTTATGGCAAAAGCGAAGAAGAACTAAAGAGCCTCTTGATGAAAGTGAACGAGGAGAATGAGAAAGTTGGCTTAAAACTCAACATTCAAAAAACAAAGATCATGGCATCTGGTCCCATCACCTTGTGGCAATAGATGGGGAAACAATGGAAACAGTGACAGAGTTTATTTTGGGGGACGTCTTAATCACTGCAGATGGTGACTGCAGCTATGAAATTAAGACACTTGCTCCTTGGGAAAAAAAGCCATGCCCAACCTAGGCAGCATATTAAAAAGCAGACACATTTGCCAACAAAGGTCCATCTAGTCAAAGCTACGGTTTTTCCAATAGTCACGTATGGATGTGAGAGTTGGACTGTAAAGAAAGCTGAGCACCGAAGAATTGATCCTTTTGAACTGTGGTGTTGGAGAAAACTCTTGACATTCCCTTGACTGCAAAGACATCCAATCAGTCAATCCTAAAGAAAGTCAACTCTGGATATTCATTGGAAAGACTTATGCTGAAGCTGGACCTCCAATACTTTGGCCACCTGATGTTAAGAACTGACTATTTGGAAAAGACCCTGATGCTGGGAAAGACTGAAGGCGGGAGGAGAAGGGGACGACAGAGGAAGAGATAGTTGGATGGCATCACCGATGCAATGAACATGAGTTTGAGCAAGTGCCAGGAGTTGGTGATGGACAGGGCAGCCTGGCATGCTGCAGTCCATGGGGTCACAAAGAGTTGGACACGACTGAGTGACTGAACTGAACTGAAAGCACTTGGGCTGCATATGTATGAAGTAGTATGGGAGAGAAAAAAGATACTAACTTTTTCTGGAATGTAGATAGTGACCTTCATAGAACCTTCAAGTTCAAGTAGGTGTTTTCTGGACGGGGAAATAGAAATACTTAGGGCAAGACTTAGAGGTGTCCTTTGTCACAGAGTGGAAATGGTGAGTGATAAAATAAGTGGAGTTCCTGTTGCTAAGGATTTTGTGTGCTATACTAAGATATTGGAACTGGAACTACAAAGTAGTTGAGAATCATTAGCTGTATGGCTAATGCTAGTGCAAAGTGACTTAATTTTTTAAAAATGTCTAACCTCTATACTCTTGTATAGTATAAGCCAATCAGAATTTTGTCTTTAAAATCTTTTAAGATATCTTAGACGTGATGCTGTACCAATTCAATTATTTCTGAGTGAGCTTAATATAGTGAAGATTTTAGAGGCATTTGGATGTTCAAACGTGATAGTACTTAATAAATGTCCTTTGCTGGGTTATTCTGATTAAAGTGTTAGAGGATCAAAGATCTCAGAAACATTTTGAGAATAAGAGTCCCTCTTCTGCTTCTCAACTAAAAAATGTTTCTTAAATCCTCACATGCACACTACGAAATATTTCTTATATCATTATCTTTTAGAAAGTTGTGAAATAATCATAGTTGAGAAATAGTTTTTTTGAAAGTTTGTCAGCTACATAATTGGAACTCAAGTTTTCTATTATGTAAAAGTGAGACTGTCAGTTGCTCAGTTGTGTCCAACTTTCTATGATCCCATAGAATGTAGCCTGTGAGGCTCCTCTATCCATGGAATTCTCAGGCAAGAGTACTGAAGTGGGATGCCATTTCCTCCTCCAGAGAGTCTTTCCAACTCAGGGATCGAATCTGGGTCTCCTGCATTGCAAGTGGATTCTTGACCATCTGAGCCACAGGGAAAGTCAGCCCTTACATTATGTGGATCCACTTAAATTGGATACTCTTTGATACTCTTTAAATGGGGTTGCAAAGATAGCACAGCAGAACACAAATATAAACATATACATTTTTTCTTATCCTCTATAAATGTATTACTCTTTTTGTTCTCACAACACATTTCCAAACCAAGAGAATAATGCCAGGAGTAGGGGAGTATCAGCAGCTACCTGCTGTCTCTTCTCTTTAGTTTTGAACCTGAAGTTTGAAGGAAAAGTTCACTATAGTTGAGTAATTGGCCTCAATATTTCTACTTCTTAAAATAATGAATGCCCAAAGCTATCTTTTGGTCTGAATGTGAGCAATGTTAACAATGCAAATAAATATTAGAAGATGCAGGCTCTTCTTCTGCTGACACTTTTTCAAACCTTCCTAAGTCCTTGTCTTTCAGTGAATCTTGGTGATTACTGGTGGCCACAGAAGTTGGTGATGGAACTTTGACCCAGATTCTTCTACATGCAGTCTCTTGTTTTTCTCTTCCCTTTAGCATTCTTGTTTGGGGGTGAAAATGCCTGAGAATAAATGGGACAAAATTTGTGAATAAAGGTGTTTGACCCCACACACACTGTTACTAATTAAATAAATGGTAATTCAATTTGCGATGGTGTTGATAAATGATATGTTACTGTAAACCAGTTAAAAATATTAGGCTTCAAAATGAGAGCATTTGAACTTGGTGTCATGGATTTTGGAAAGTTCTGAAAGGATTAAGTGCTTAGATTCCAGGAATCTCTGAGGAAATTATATTAATGAAAGTGGAAGAGTTATTAGAGGATTGGTATGGAAGATAAAATACCATAAATGTCAGCATCATGCCTTTAAGTCACTATTAACAATCATGGGCACTATAAAATACAAGGTCAAAGCCTTTCTCTTAACTTTTTTGAACCAAATCTTTTTGTTTCTGGTACGTATCTCATTTCCCTTCATGTATCTTTAACTGCAAAGAGAGAGATAACCTTTATAACTCTTTTATTGATAAGAAACAGAATGAAAGTCTCTCAGTTTATATGCAGTTGCTGTAATCTGTGAAGAGCATATTTTCTGAGTGGTAACGTTGTTAAGTTAGCAGAAATCTCATAAAAAGTATATTTTCATATAAATTACAAATTTTTCTCAGTTGATGTATGAAGATATATTGTCTCAACAAACTTGTCTCAACAAATGTCTCAACAAACTTGAGACATTTTTGAAGTAGGCCCTAAGCCTTAGGAAGACTACCAGGAACTCACCATGTAAGGTGGCATTCCATGTGCCGTCTAATCTATGGATTTTGGCACAGGGCTCAGACTGAGTTTGAGCCTGGTTTCCATGGCAAAGACCATTTTTAGGCTCTGTTAGAGAACAGATTGATTCTGTTATCATTCAGCAAATATTTATTAAACACCTACATTCTGTTGGGCTCTGTTGTTCTCATGTTGCTTACATTCTCATTTAAAATGAAAATATAAAAATTGTTATATATGTGATGAATTTTAAAAAATTGCAAAGTAGCCCCTTTCAAGTATTCTTCTCAAAGGAGTACTTACCAGTACCTTGTAACTTCATTGCACACATAAATATAGAAAATAAGTGATTATAAATATAATTTAAAATAAGGTTTGAATTATATTTGACTACTAGGAAATTGCAGCCATGAAATTAAAAAATGCTTACTCCTTACAAGGAAAGTTATGACCAACCTAGATAGCATATTAAAAAGCAAAGCCATTACTTTGCCAACAAAGGTCCGTCTAGTCAAGGTTATGGTTTTTCCATTAGTCATGTATGGATGTGAGAGTTGGACTGCGAAGAAGGCTGAGCGCCAAAGAATTGATGCTTAACTGTGGTGTTAGAGAAGACTCTTGAGAGTCCCTTGGACTGCAAGGAGATCCAACCAGTCCATTCTGAAGGAGATCGGCCCTGGGACTTCTTTGGAAGGAATGATGCTAAAGCTGAAGCTCCAGTACTTTGGCCACCTCATTGGAAGAGTTGACTCAATGGAAAAGATTCTGACGCTGGGAAGGATTGGGGGCAGGAGGAAAAGGGGACGACAGAGGATGACATTGCTGGATGGCATCACTGACTCAATGGACGTGGATTTGGGTGATCTCCAGGAGTTGGTGATGGACAGGGAGGCCTGGCATGCTGCGATTCATGGGGTTGCAAAGAGTCGGACATGACTGAGTGACTGAACTGAACTGAACTGAACTAGGAAATTTACTGATAAAATCTTCATTTTATTCAAAGTATTACTGACAATAGAAACCACTAAACATAATGGCAAAACGTTAAAAGGCACTCTTTGGAAGAAAAGCTATGACAAAACTAGACAACGTATTTAAAAAGCAGAGACATAACTTTGTGGACAAAGGTCTGTCTAGTCAAAGCTATAGTTTTTCCAGTAGTCATATATACAGATGTGGGAGTTGGACCATAATAGAAGGCTGAGTGCTGAAGAATTGATGCTTTCAAATTGTGGTGCTGGAGAAGACTCTTGAGAGTCTTTTGAATAGCAGTCAGTCATAAAGGAAATCAACCCTGAATATTCATTGGAAAGACTGATGCTGAAGCTGAAGCTCCAACACTTTGGCTACCTGATGTGAATAGCTGACTGATTGAAAAAGACCCTGATGCTGGGAAAGATAGAGGGCAGGAGGAGAAGAGGGTGGAAGAGGATTAGATGATTGGATTACATCACTGACTCAATGGACATGCATTTGAGCATACTCTAGGAGATAGTGAAGGACAGGGAAGCCTAGCATGACTCAGTTCACAGGGTTGCAAAGAGTCAGGCATGACTTAGCAACTTCTCAACAAAATATATTTGAGTGTGTTTCTCAAGCAAGTCCAGCCTCTGGGTCAGAAAGATCCCTTGGATAAGGGAATGACAACCAACTCCTGTATTCTTGCCTGGTGAATCCTCATGGACAGAGGAGACTTCCATAGGATCACAAAGAGTCGGACATGACTGAAGCGACTTAGACTTAGCATGCATGCATGTGCTTCTGAAATACATTTTCATAAGATACGCTGAATCTCTATATACCCCCTTGTCAAATAGGACTTCCCTTGTGGCTCAACTGGTAAAGAATCCTCTTGCAATGCAGGAGACCTGGGTTCAATCCCTGGGTTGGGAAGATCCTCTGGAGAAGGGAAAAGCTACTCATTCCAGTATTCTGGCCTGGAGAATTTCATGGACTGTATAGTCCATGGGGTCACAAAGAGTTGGATACAACTGAGCGACTTTTACTCCACTTGTCAAATTGGAGTCAGGTTGGACTGTCAATAATAACTTAAGTCTCCTTTATCAGTTATCACTGCCATTGTCTTATCTGCTCAGCCATCAAGATATGCTGCAAACCCAGAGGGATGTGGTGGGGAGGGAGTTGGGGGATGATGGTTGAGGATGTGGGGACACATACATACCTGTGGTTGGTTCATGTCGATGTACAGCAAAAACCACTATGATACTGTAATTAACCTCCAATTAAATAAATTAATTTAACAACAACAACAAAAAGATATGCTGCAAACACTCTCTAGGTTTTTCTGGAAGGACCGGGCAGTAGTAGAATGGTTTACTCTTAGCCTCTCCCGTGATTCATTAGAACATGTCCTGAAAAAAGTTCAGTTCCATATCAGGCAAGCAGCAAAGCATTCCCAAGACATTTATCAAGTGAAAAGGAAGGAGGTTGTCATATTCAAGCAGACCTAGTGATATGAGCAAAAATGTATCACTTTATTATTTTTCCTTTCTTCTTTAGAAAACATTATATATTGATTTATTTTAGATTGTTTGGGGTCTGAGGTGTTTCAGGTTTGCAAAGGTTATGAATTAAAGGTCTTAAATTGTACATTGTTAATGAGAATGAAATTCACACCCAGTGCAGGAGATAGTAGTTGGAAACAATAAATCTTGTCAGGCTCAAGATACTTTTATTGCTGTACAAAAGTGAAGGTCATAAGATAATACTATTCAAGGAAGTATGTAAGACATTTAAAGAGATTCATCATTTATCATATGACATACAGATACCCTTTTAAAAGATTTCAGTATTTTATCTTCAATTTGATTTGGTATTTAAATATTTTAAGTGAACCCTTGAGAAAACCATATTTCTTTTTTTTTTTACATTATCTAATTGCATAGTTTAACAAGGGAATGAGTGGTCAAGACTTCTGATGAATTTCTATAATTATTTGGTGGTGTTCAGGTGGCTTCAACAATTATGTTTATAAGGAGGCTTAAGGACATCCACATTGACAGAGGATCTATTATATATCAGACACTGTGCAAGGTGTGTTTAGGCTGATTAGGTCTTTTAATTCTTACTGTGCTGAAGGATATTGTTTTTGTGTTGGTATTCTCAGGTAAAGAAACTGAGGCTCAAGCTTGAACAACTTGCCCAAGATTGTATAGTTAATAAGGGATAGAGCTAGACTGAAACCCAAGGCTCTGTGACTTCATGGATTCAGCTTTCTAAGAGGTTGATATAATAACACTAGGCTCACTTAACATCTGATAATATTTGTGCATTTCTGTAATACTAACTGGGGCAAAAACTCAAATGTGCTTTACCTTAGAAAGTTGTAAAACTTTATTGTTCAAAATTGTATGTGCATCTCTGTTTTCAAATAAATAAACTGCATGTAAAAATTCATTTTCTAAAATTTTAAAGCTACTGCTTTCTTCATCTCTTGGTGGTAGTTGTAAGTGATGCACAGTTCTGGTTCTCATAATTGTTTATATCTAGAGAAGTTTACATGAAAGAAAGTGAAGTCTCTCAGTCATATTGGACTCTTTGCGAGCCTGTGGATTATAGCTCGCCAGGCCCCTCCATCCATGGGATTTTCCAAGCAAAAATATTGGAGTGGGTTGCCATTTCCTTCTCCTGGGGATCTTCCCAGCCCAGAGCTCGAACCTAGGTCTCCCGCATTGCAGGCAGGCTCCTTACCGCCTGAGCCATGAGGGAAGTTTACAAACAAGTTGCTTGTTGGGCCCTGAAAACTCTCTCTACTTCCATGTACTTCTTCCTCACTGCTGCTCACAATAAAAAGAGAGGCCTCTAGGCCTGAACCCTCAAAATATCTTTGTCCTCCTAAGTTATTTTCTCAGCAAGTGAAGTCTTCAGTAGCTTCCTATAGGATAAAGAGAAGAATGATGAGCAGAGAAAAAGTCTTAGCAAGTGAATTATTTAATCTGTACTTCTTGATTTATTTCCCAAGTATGCTCTGCTCTAGCCACACTAAACTATTTGCTCCTTGCTCTGTGGAATATTTGCTTCATCAGCTCCATGCTTTTTGTACATTCTTTTTCTTCTGTTCGAAATGTCCTTTGTTCCTTCTCCATTACTCAGCAACAGACATATATTCCAAGACTTAGTGTCTCAGCTCAGTGTCACTTCCTATGAGTGTTTTCCCTAGCTCCCATGTAAATGAGTTATTCTCCTGCTTTTGGTCTTTATTCAACATAGAGTGAATAAAGAACATGCTGTGTTCTAATTAATTTGTATATGTCTATTCCAACAAGATCATGGCATACGGTCCATTCATTCCGTGGCAAATAGATGGAGAAACAGTGGAAACAGTGGAAACAGTGTCTGACTTTATGTTTCTGGGCTCCAAAATCACTGCAGATGGTGATTGCAGCCATGAAATTAAAAGATACTTACTCCTTGGAAGGAAAGTTATGACCAACCTAGACAGCATATTGAAAAGCAGAGACATTACGTTGTCAACAAAAGTCCTTCTAGTCAAGGCTATGGTTTTTCCAGTAGTCATGTATGGATGTTAGAGTTGGACTATACAGAAAGCTGAGCACAGAAGAATTGATGCTTTTGAATTGTGGTGTTGGAGAAGACTCTTGAGAGTCCCTTGGACTGCAAGGAGATCCAACCAGTCTATCCTAAAGGAGAGCAGTCCTGGGTGTTCACTGGAAGGACTGATGTTGAAGCTAAAACTCCAGTACTTTGGCCACCTGATGCAAAGAGCTGACTCATTGGAAAAGACCCTGATGCTGGGAAAGATTAAGGGCAGTAGGAGAAGGGGATGAAAGAGGATGAGATGGTTGGATGGCATCACAGATTCAATGAACATGGGTTTAGGTGGACTCCAGGAACTATTGATGGACAGGGAGCCTGATGTGCTGTGGTTCATGGGGTCGCAAAGAGTCAGACATGACTGAGTGACTGAACTGAAATGAACTGAACTGAATTCCAACAACACAAGAGAAGACTCTACACATGGACATCGCCAGATGGTCAACACTGAAATCAAATTGATTATATTCTTTGCAGCCAAGATGGAGAAGCTGTACACAGTCAGCAAAAATAAAACCGGGAGCTGACTGTGGCTCAGATCATGAACTCCTTATTGCCAAATTCAGACTTGAATTCTAGGGAATTCTAGGTAAAACCACTAGATCACTCAGGTATGACCTAATTCAAATCTCTTATGATTATATAGTGGAAGTGACAAACAGATTCAAGGGATCAGATCTGATAGAGTGCCTGAAGAACTATGAACAGAGGTTCATGACATTGTAAAGGAGGCAGGGATCAAGACCATCCCCAAGAAAAAGAAATGCAAAAAAAGTAAAGTGGTTGTCTGAGGAGGCCTTACAAATACCTATGAAAAGAAGAGAAGCAAAAGGCAAAGGAGAAAAGGAAAGGTAAATCCATTTAAATCTAGAATTCTAAAGAATAGCAAGGGGAGATAAGAAAGCCTTCTTCAGTTATCAATGCAAAGAAATAGAGGAAAACAATAGGATGGGAAGAACTACAGATTTCTTCAGGAAAATTGAGATACCAAGGGAAATTTTCATGCAAAGATGAGCATAAGAGAGGACAGAAATTGTATGGACCTAATAGAAGCAGAAGATATTAAGAAGAGGTGGCAAGAATACACAGAAGAACTCCAACTCTTTGTGACCCCATGGACTGTAGCCTACCAGGCTCCTCCATCCACGGGATTTTCCAGGCAAGTATACTGGCATGGGTTGCCATTTCCTTCTCCAGGAGATCTTCCCAACCCAGGGATTGAACCCGGGTCTGCCACACTATAGGCAGATGCTTTACCATTTGAGCCACCAGGGAGGTCCTAGGTCTTTCGCTTTCACTTCAATAGAAGGAGAAGATATTAAGAAGAGGTGGCAAGAATACACAGAAGAAGTATACAAAAAGATCTTCATGACCCAGATAATCATGATAGTGTGATCATTCACCTAGAGGCAAACATCCTGGAATGTGAAGTCAAATGTGCCTTAGGAAGCACCACTACGAACAAAGCTACTAGAGGTGATGGAAATTCAGTTGAGCTATTTCAAATCCTGAAAGATGATGCTGTGAAAGTGCCGCACTCAGTATGCCAGCAAATTTGGAAAACTCAGCAGTGGCCACAGGACTGGAAAATGTCGGTTTTCATTCCAATCCCAAAGAAAAGCAATGCCAAAGAATGTCAAACTACTGCACAATTACACTCATCTCAAGGCTAGCAAAGAAATGCTCAAAATTCTCCAAATCAGGCTTCAACAGTATGTCAACCATGAACTTCCAGATGTTCAAGCTGGATTTGGAAAAGACAGAGGAACCAGAGGTCAAATTGCCAATATCTTCTGGAGTATCGAAAAAAGAAGAGTTCCAGAAAAACATCTACTTCTGCTTTATTGACCATGCCAAAGCTTTTGACTGTCTGGATCACAATAAACTGTGGAAAATTCTTCAAGAGATGGGAATAACAGACCACCTGACCTGCCTCCTGAGAAATCTGTATGCAGGTCAAGAAGCCACAGTTAGAACTTGACGTAGAACAACAGACTGATTCCAAATAGGAAAAGGAAATACGACAAGACTGTATATCGTCACTCTACTTATTTAACTTACATGCAGAGTATATCATGAGAAACATTGGGCTGGATGAAGTACAAGCTGGAATCAAGATTTCCGGGAGNCAAGAAGCCACAGTTAGAACTTGACGTAGAACAACAGACTGATTCCAAATAGGAAAAGGAAATACGACAAGACTGTATATCGTCACTCTACTTATTTAACTTACATGCAGAGTATATCATGAGAAACATTGGGCTGGATGAAGTACAAGCTGGAATCAAGATTTCCGGGAGAAATATCTATAACCTCAGATATGCAGATGACACCACCCTTATGGCAGAAAGAGAAGAAGAACTAAAGAGCCTCTTGATGAAAGAGGAGAGTGAAAAAGTTGGCTTAAAATTCAGCATTGAAAAAACTAAGATTATGGCATACAGTCCCATCACTTCATGGCAAATAGATGTGGAAACNTGAAGATCTTTTTTGTACAGTTTCTCTGTGTATTCTTGCCACCTCTTCTTAATATCTTCTGCTTCTGTTGCTCAGTTGTGTCCAACTCTTTGAGACTCCATGGACTGCAGCCTGCTAGGCTCCTCTTCCCGTGGGATATTCCAGGCAAGAATACTGAAGTGGGTTGCCATTTCTTCCTCTAGAGGATTTAATCAATATATAATTATTAATGAGATATTTGCCATTCTTTTCATAGAAATTGTCTGCAGAATGTGGTGTGTGTTTTACAATGATGGTACATCAACTCATTTTGGACCAACCTCACTGGCAAGTACTCAGTAACCATATGAAGCTAGTGACTACCATATTGGACAACACAGCTTTAGAGAATTGCTTTCAAATTGGTATAAAAGCTCTTGAAGCTAAGTAAAAACATACTTTCTTGTGTGCTTATCATGTGGTTCACACCAAGCTAAGTTCTTAAAATGCATCATATTAAATCCAAGCAGTAATAATAGGAAGCAAGTATGCTATTTTACCTACTTGGTAAGGAAAACACCATGCTTATTT
The DNA here is from genome assembly GCA_006410615.1 of Neotragus moschatus. NCBI lineage: Eukaryota > Metazoa > Chordata > Mammalia > Artiodactyla > Bovidae > Neotragus > Neotragus moschatus. The sequence continues at coordinate 531,971 of SJYA01000946.1, forward strand.
CTCAAACAATTAAATGAGACATGGCCTTTTTTCTAGTTTAAAGTCTTACACATGTTGAGGAATTGTGTCATATTGATATATCATAAAATAGAATGCAGAGGTAACTTATATTTATATATCAATCCCTCATGCCATTTAACCTTCCAGAACTGGAAGAACCATCCTTGGCATGAGATGCTTGGGAGGACTGGACATAAGAACTGTTTATTATAAAAATGCCAAAACATTATGGGTCACTTTCTAAAAACATTTTTATGCTTCCCTTGTGGCTCAGAAGGTAAAGTGTCTGCCTGCAATGCAGGAGACCTGGGTTCAATCCATGGGTCGGGAAGACCCCCTGGAGAAGGAAATGGCAACCCGCTCCAGTACTCTTGCCTGGAAAATCCCATGGAAGGAGAAGCCTGGTAGGCTACCGTCCATAGTGTCACAAAGAGTCGGACACAACTGAGTGACTTCACTTTCACTTTCATGTTTTCTTAAGATTAGTTTTTTTCCTCCTCTGAGGAAACATTATAAACAATAACAGAAAAATGCCATTTACTGATGACTATTAATTATCTTTAATATGAATGAATAAATAAAGAAATGCTGATGCTGAAGCTGAAGCTCTAGTACTTTGGCCACCTGATGCAAAGAGCTGACTCACTGGAAAAAAACTCTGATGTGGGGAAAGATTGAGGGCAGGGGGATAAGGGAGCAACAGAGGGTGAAATGGTTAGAAAGCATCACCAGTCAATGGACGTGAGTTTGAATAAACTCCAGCAGATAATGAAGGACAGGAAAGCCTGATGTGCTGCTGTCCATGGGATCACAAAGATTCGGACATGACTTAGTGACTGAAGAACAACAAATAAAGAAATAAAGTGGGCCAATGTATAATAAAACTATAAAAGCTACAGTTTTTCAAGGCTGAAACTCTCATCATAGCATTTGTTCAAAGAAGGTTATTTGTCAAAAGTTATTTACTCTTCTTTCCCCTTGCTTCCTGAGCACCATGCTATGAACATCTTCATTTATTTTAATTTTAAATTGAGTGATTAAAGAAAAAAGGACTCCCTTTGCTTTTAATATTGCTGAATATTTGGAGATCAATTGCAGCTATTAAATTAAAATAGTTTACCCCTCGAGGACTTTCAAAGACCAAGGAAAATATTATATTAAATGGAAAACATTAGTCTTCTATTGTTACTATCTTGGACTAGATTGCATTAGATCTTCACATTAAGGCACCAAGTGCTTTGCAGATGTAAAGCCAGTGGTACTGTGCAGAATGAAGCATAAAATCAAACAAACATGTTATTTATCTTGGTCTTTGTAAGTAGAATCAACTTATTGGATTTGTTTTTATCTATCAATAGAATGAATCTACACACAGTCATAATGTTCTCAAGTTAATTACTCAATTGAATGAGAAGGGCATAGATAAATGGCAAATAGCAAGTTAAATATGTTATGTTTGGCCTAAAATGAGTATATAATTTTTAAATCTTTATTTTTCTGATCCTAAGTGTAAAGTGATATGTCAGTGAGTAAGATTTCTAGAAACATCCTGATATAAAGTTAAATTAGAATTAAAAGTTTTGTGTAGATGGGTCACCATGGAGATCTCTCATGTGTAGACAATTCAGTGTAAGTTACTTGAATATCAATGGCTCTGTTGTTTATGTAAAATTATCTACCCATGTATAAGATAAGCATGGAAGCTTAGAAACTTCTCTTGATGTAGAGGCTACATTGATTACCAAGTGGGTAAATCACAGTGTTACATCAAGTACAGCTGTTACCTCGTGGGTATAGCTGTCTAGTCACAAGTAGGAGATATAATCCCAGGGTGCTCTGTTAGCCTGGGATTTCACGATCAGTTTTGTTTTTGATCGGACTGTTTCTCAAATCCCTTTTCATTAATGATGAAATAGGGTCTCAATATCCTCAGCTGCCACTTGGAAAGAAAAAAAGGAAGATTATGCTGCTCACATTCTAGTCATTTGGTAACTAAGTTTCGTTTTTTGCTTTACTATAAATACTTACTTGCATTTTGATAAATTTACACATTTTAAGCATAATTCTCAGAATAACCTTTTCTATTTGGAATAAAAATGAAACTTAGAAACAGTGAAAAAGAGCACCAAGTAACTAAAAAAAGATGCTACCAAATGTACTTGGGAAACCTCACATAAGTCACTTCTAAGTCCCTACTCAGAACCTGCCGCTTCTCATTTATCCATGATTGTACCAATGTGCTTATTTGCCACTCCGAGTTTAGTTAAAACAGCTGAATAGAATCTAAATGAAACATTATTAACACTACATATGTATTCTGATATCAGAGGTATCAAGAAATATTTCTCAAATGTGAGGGAAACATATGTATCTAAGAGTAAATCTTTTTCTGGATCCATAAAGTTACACATACTTCACTGACTTCAGATGATACTACCTTGCTGCTGCTAAGTCACTTCAGTCATGTCCGACTCTGTGCGACCTCATAGATGGCAGCCCACTAGCCTCCTCTGTCTCTGGGATTCTCCAGGCAAGAGAAGTGGGTTGCCATTGCCTTCTCCAATGCATGAAAGTGAAAATTGAAAGTGAAGTCGCTCAGTCGTGTCCGACTCTTCGCGACCCCATGGACTGCAGCCTGCCGGCTCCTCCGTCCATGGGATTTTCCAGGCAAGAGTACTGGAGTGGGGTGCCATTGCCTTCTCCTTAGGCAACCTGATTAGTATTTATAATGATCTCAGTGTCTTCATGTATCTTTTGTTTAAGAATTCAGGTCACTATGGAACACATTTTGTTAATTTTTCACCCCAAATGATTGAATGTGTATTTAATGGGTACATTACTATATAGATTTAATTTTCATGAACAGAAGTAAACCATCTTTTTATCTAATTTTAAGTAATGACTCAATAATTTCATATCATAAAGTGTTTATAGTTTATAATTGACCCTAAGATGTTTATCTTAGAGAAGGCAATGGCACCCCACTCCATTCACTGAGCGACTTCACTTCGACTTTTCACTTTCATGCATTGGAGAAGGAAATGGCAACCCACTCCAGTCTTCTTGCCTGGAGAATCCCAGAGACAGAGGAGGCTAGTGGGCTGCCATCTATGAGGTCGCACAGAGTCGGACACGACTGAAGCGACTTAGCAGCAGAAGCAGCAGCAAGATGTTTATCTATGCAACAATGCCCAATCAATTCATAACTGCAGATTTTTTTAAAGACATCAAAGTAAATATTACTGTTAAATTTTTTATATGACATTGAAAGAAATCTAGTGTGTCAATGAAATGTGTTAAAATACTGGCCTTCAATTTCACCAAATATTTGTTGTTTTGTGAGATGAAGATTGCAGTCCTAATTCTACTAAAATGTGCACAATTGACCTGATTAACTGTTTGGTCTCTTATCTGTATACTTACATACATGATCTGCTTGGGAAATTTCTTTGTAACTAAGAGGCCAGTTAAGGGAAAGGGGAGTAGGTCTGCAGACATTTAGAATGGATTCAGGTACCTGAGTCTAAGTAAGATGGAAAGTTAAGAAACAATTATGTATTCAGGTGTCTCATTTCCTGCATATTGTTCCTGAAAACTACCTGGAATGATAAAGCCGTGATATTAGATAGCCAACTTGAAAACCCTCCTACTTTGATATACAAAACCCATTTTACAACCTTAAATTTAAGAGCAAGAAAGGCCTCTTTTCCATGGTGTCTGGTGGCTTTATATCTAATGATCATAACCTTCTACCTTGGAATAGATGCTATAAGTTATCCTCACAGAGATTTTTATTTATCATTTTTAACACACTAATTTTTTTCTGTTTTTACATTCTGGAATGTATCTTTAGGACTTGGTAACTTTAGGTAACGGAGAAGGCGTTGGCACCCCACTCCAGCACTCTTGCCTGGAAAATCCCATGGATGGAGGAGCCTGGTGGGCTGCCGTCCATGGGGTCACTAAGAGTCGGACACGACTGAGCGACTTCACTTTCACTTCTCACTTTCACGCATTGGAGAAGGAAATGGCAACCCACTCCAGTGTTCTTGCTTGGAGAATCCCAGGGACGGGGGAGCCTGGTGGGCTGCTGTCTATGGGGTCGCACAGAGTCAGACACGACTGAAACAACTTAGCACCAGCAGCAGCAGCAGCAACTTTAGGTAACTTTAGAATTTTCTTGTCCAAGGTTCTGCTTTTTTCTGACTTTGCACTTTCATGAGCTTCTCTTATACTTCTGATGGAAACATTGGCATGAACAGATGCTCTGTGGACCAAGGGGATAAAGTTTTCTTTATTTTCACTATTGTATTTTCTAGACTGTACAAGTATTTAAATTTTAGGATCTGATTGGTAAAACTAGGATGCCAAAAAAGGAACTTAAATATGCATATGTGCATATATATATATATTTATATTGGCAAATTCTATTTATTTTTTAAATGCTTTGCTGTTTAAGGAAAATGTGAGGTGTGCAGGTGCCATAGAGAGTGGGAGAGTTTAAAAGTTGGGAGAGTTAAAGAAGGTATCAAAGGATTTGAGTCAATAATGACTTCAGATATTCAAGTTGATTAATTAGTACTTCCTCTCCTACCTGTTGTTAGTGGCTTAGTAGGAGGCAGTCAGTTCCATTTAGACAATGCAGCAGTCAAAAGGGTGGGTCAATTATCTAGCCTACATATTTATAATTGGGAGGGAGTTGGGAGGAGCCAAACTCCCTTGAGACCGGAAGGGAACCCAGTGACGCCTGTTTAGAGACACTAGTGGGCTTAGAAAAGACGTCACAGGAAAGAGTGACAGGGGACTCCATACCAGTGGGATCTTTTCCTTTACATGCAGGAAAAAAAAGAAATGAAACTGAAAATCCCTTCCTTAATTATTAATTGTTATGTGTATTGTAAGTTTTGCAACAATCAGAAATTTTAGAGAATTTTATATACACCTTTTAAAAGGGCAACTAAAATTCAAATTTTGGTGCTATTTTATTCTTTTGTAATATTTCACTTGCAAAGTGATTTGACCTGACAAGACTTGTGATGTGCTAAAGTGATAACATTACGTGATTTGCAATTTAAGTTTTATAATAACTGCTTCATTGTGTTAAGGGAAAATACATCTTTTTCAATTTACTTAACTGAGAAATGGCTGCCTTTACAGATATTATATAATAATTTTATTTGTTGAAATATTTATTATATAAAATCTCAAATGCAGAGGACCAATTATATATAAAATAGTAAAACAATGGCTCATTTAGGAAAAAAAATCTCTCTTTTGTATTTTATTAATATTTTGTGGTAAAAAATTACCAAAAAATGATTTTCTAGAATATTATATCTGATTCATTTTTATTATATTATTACCATTTTCATTACATTCTCTTCAAATTGCAGTAGTTTGGAACTATTCAACCCTATTTTATTTCAGTTATAAACAGATGCATAAATATATATTAAGAAGAGATGGTGCACCAAGGGAAAAGAAATATGTATAAAAATATTTAATAATCTCAAATATTTCATTATTTTTCAATGTTTGTTGGGTGAGTTTGACCTATAATACATTGTTATTGACATTAGCTTGCATTTGATATATTTTCATAATGTCATATCAAGATTTATATTAGTGACAGTGAAAGTCACTCAGTCCTGTCTGACTGTGACCCCATGGACTGTACAGTCCATGGAATTCTTCAGGCTAGAATACTGGTGTGGGTAGCCTTTCCCTTCTCCAGGAGATCTTCCCAACCCAGGGATCGAACCCAGGTCTCCTGAGTTGCAGGTGGATTTTTTACCAGCTGAGCCACCAGGGAAACCCAAGAATACTGGAGATGGTAGCCTGTCCCTTCTCCAACAGATCTTCCCAACCTAGAAACTGAACGGGGGTCTTCTGCATTGCAGGCATGTTCTTTACCAACTGAGCTACTAGGGAAGCCAAAACATAATTTGTTGTAATAACTTAGCCAGTACAAATCCCCACAGTATTGGGAATAACATGTGGCTACTGAAATCTTATCAGTATCTCTTTCCTGAGCGGCCAAACTTAGCATGATTTTACATTTAATGATACAATAGTCAGGTATGGATTTGTTAAAATGAAAAATAAGACATATTTCCTGAATATGTTGTATTTGTTCACTGTGTTTTCAGGTAAGAATTAGCAGTCTGCAGTCATCCACTTTATAAACTATGATCTAATCGGAACTCAAGAGCTAAATAAGAACATGGATAATTAACCTTTAGTTAGTAGGAACCCCTAGGGAAAATTTCAGTGGGACACAAAGTGATTGCTGATGATTTTTCAAGTGGTAATCTTGCCTCTGAGAAAATACTAAACAGTTAACTTCACAGAACAGGGTAGTATCTGTTGGATATTCCAGACAATTGGAGACCTTTTGCTAGCAGAAGTCTAAGGTACATTTTTAAAAGAGAAAGAGATCACAGTAAGAACTGTGAAAGTTTATTAGTAAAAAAATCTTGGACTCATGAAAATCTTCTTTTCACTGGGGCTATGAATCTTCAGGGCTTCCCAGGTGGTGCTAATGGTAAGGAATCAACCCACCAATGCAGTGATAACAAGAGACACAGTTTCAGTCCTTGGGTCAGGAAATCCCCTAGAGTAGGGAATGGGAACTCACTCCAATATTCTTGCCTGGAAAATTCCACAGACAGAGGGGCCTGGCAGGCTATAGACCATGGGGCTGCAAAGAGTTGGACACAACTGCACACACACACACACACACACACACACACACACACGAATATTTAGTAGCTCAGCTGATAATCAGGAAACCCTTAGTCTCCAAGAGGTACTGAGTAAAAACCAGTTTTACAATTTAATAAAACAGCCATGTCAAATCTTACTGGTAAGGTAGAATTTGGTATTTATCTTGCAACTTTGAGCCGGAGCCTTGAGAGAATTAAAGTTCTCAGAAGAACCTTTGCATTGCCCATTAATCCTTATTTCTTATTGCATTGAAATAAACAACAGCAGAAGGGAAAATTCAAGCCCTAGTACACTAAAACCATTAAAGTAGCTGGCAAAATTATGATCTAGGTAACTTACCTTCCATCCTACATTGCTATAATTTTATCAGTTGAAAATGATATCCACTTCATTGGAGAAGATTGTTTAATAAGATTTTAATCATCATAATACCTTAACAATATAATACTGGGAATAATTTTTTAAAAATAGTTTTTATGCTAATTTTGGATAAAAGATTCTTAGTAGATACAAATATGTGGCTGCCATTGCAGTAAATCTAATGGAACTTTTAAAGGTCTAGCAATTGTAACTTATTCAGTCTCTGAATTTATTATTTCCACAGTTGAATATATTTTAACTAGATACAGGATATTCTAAGTAGTATGTTTACATCTTCATCTTTCATTAGCTTAATACTGGAAATCTCAGAACTTTAAAAAATAAATAAATTATGTCATAAGGAGAAAGTCAGGTGAAGAGCTTTAGCTGTGAAACATTTGGTTCCTTTTCAGCTTCCCCAGGAAGCTCCACTTGCAAAGGAGATGTGAACAGGAAGACCTCAGCCAGAATCGAGATTAACTCCCTGCAATTCAGTCATCCTAAAGCAGGAAGTTGCACTCAATAAATATCATAATGGAGTGAAAGTTTTAGAGTAGGAAGTTTTCACTCATGTAAGAGAAAAGTTCTTTGTGCAAATGATTTTGCTGCTTATGATATCAGTAAATTTATTTAACCAGATGCTGATGGGTATATCATACATTTTCCATCTTACTTCTAACTTGATTTCCAATTTCTCTCATTCTGCTCTTTCCCCTGTTTTTAAAATTAACAAGAAACCTCTCCTAGAAGGACTTGTGTTTAGCAACACAACTATGGGCAAATAGGTGATGATATTTGCTGTAAAAACAAATAGAAATAATGCATTATTTTAAAATAAATTTCTTAAATTAAGTTTATTTAAATCAGATCCTTAAATCAGATTTAAGAGATAATGATAGTTTCAGGTAACTCTCCAAAATGTAAATTTTTTACAAAATCAATCTAATATTGATTAGCAATGATTTTGTTTCCACTTTCATACATTATTTAAAATAATTGAATCTGGTGAGCAACATGGATCAGGGTCAGATAAATGTTTTCATAGCAATTATTGGCAGACTTTTCCCTTCTAATGTTTCCCCTGAATAGAAGTATAATTTGCATCTAGTTAAGTATTGATGAGTCCCCTAGTGAGTTTTGATTTTACGTATTTTTGAGACCCCATTCGTGGAGTTGCAGGCTTGTAGGGTCAGGACTTTGTGCACAGTGCTCCCAGTGCCAAGCCACATCTGCCTAAGGCCCCTGCAGACTTGGCTAAGGCCCAGCCCCCACAGGCCCTGCTGCCAGCTCAGGTGTGGAGATACTGCCGAGCTGTCACTCCGCATGGTTTCCTGCAAGTCAGCTATCTCGTTCCCATCTGTGTTGATATTCTTTCCTGGGCTTTTTTCACTGCTTGCCTGGCATGCATATATTTGTCTGATAAGCCTCAATTTGGCTTTAAGAGTTGCCTTCTCAGGTCGTGGCTCAAAATGAAGTTTTTCCCTGGGTATGTTTTCCCTTTAGTNCCGCATGGTTTCCTGCAAGTCAGCTATCTCGTTCCCATCTGTGTTGATATTCTTTCCTGGGCTTTTTTCACTGCTTGCCTGGCATGCATATATTTGTCTGATAAGCCTCAATTTGGCTTTAAGAGTTGCCTTCTCAGGTCGTGGCTCAAAATGAAGTTTTTCCCTGGGTATGTTTTCCCTTTAGTTGCACTTCTTACTGTTACATAATTCTTAACTTTGAGATGTTTCTGTTTTAAGGTACACTTTGTTAAGCCTATTAGGGTCCTTTTACATGTTGCCCATCCCGTTTTCAATGTCTTAATCCGTGACGATCTCCCATAGTGTGAGTTTTGTTTGCTTTCGAGTTTAAATAACAGCAAAATGAGATCATTTAAATATATAATGTTATTTTTTTCCCTCTTCATTTTTATCTTACGTAATTCTCTTTAGCTGAGAGGTCACTTTCAGCAGGAATTTATTTGGATAGCTTTGATTGTTAGTATTCAGGGCCTCCCTGCAAAGTCAGGAATAGATTGCATAGTGGATATATTTAGTCCATAAAGAGCTTTTCTATATCTAAAGTTTGATTATTTGTGCTTGGCACCATTAATTGGCAATTTCGGCCATATTTTTGATTATGCAGCTAAAATTTACTCTGAAGTGTTCAATCCTGTAGGCTTTGTACTTGTAAAACTCCAGTTAATTTATTGAGGGTGGAGTACTCCTAATAGCTGCTGGTGCAGACTTGGTGGGTATTCTGAGTTGAAAATGGAAGGGCAGATAATTCGAGTACACCATGCTCTGATGAAAGGGCCATGAACAGCTTCCTCCGCTTACAGATTAACATCATTTTATGCTCTGTTTTCAAACAAGGAATATCTGTTCTAAAAGTAGATCCCACAGATAACTGCTAATGTACCAAGTTCCAGTTGCCCTTGCTTGAAATAGCCCATCAGATTTTCTTTCCCTTCAAGAAATAAATCATTATGGCTTTCGTGTCTTTTGGCAGATTTCCTTCCTTATAGGACTGTGGTTTGAAATTGGTTTATGACTTCCTGCTTCTTAACAATAAAAAAAAAAAAACAGTGTTGAGTGTCTTAGCTCTGTTACCCAATGCGTTTGTTATGGAAACTGTTTCAGGTAAGGTAAATGGAAAGAGGAATATGAAACCCAGGTGGGAATACAGTGCTTAGTTATAGCATATATTCTTCTTTTTTTTATAGATTCATTCACCCTGTAAGTACTAATTGAGTGTCTACATCATGCTAACTTCTCTTATAGTGTAGAAGTTATAATTAAAGTTATAAACTGTGCTCCAGATGATTATAAATCAGAAGCCAGTCAAAATTCCTATTTAAAAAAGTAGGAATGAAATGCAACTTCCTCACTGAAAAACTGGAAAACTGAATGAAAGCTTCATTTAATAATTATCAAAAACTCTCATTGTTTATTGTTGAAATTATATAATGAACAACATTGTAAGGGGGAAATATAAATTGTCTTTAATGTGTCTTTAAATAATCAGTATACACTTTAATGTTTATTATTAAAGAAACTATGTATGCTATAAGCTTATAGGCTTACTCTATATCACTATTATATCACTATTATTTTTGCCACTGAATCCCACTAGTGAGCAGGTGGCTTAGATCTGAGCTGTGACAATTTAAAGTATCAGCACTCTAAATATGGGTCTTCTCTGTTCTGGAAAGGTATGTCATTAAACTTCTCTCCATTGAAAGCCTAAGATTTCACTGACGAAACCAGGTACCTGAATGTCTTAAGCAGGACACATTTGATCTATTTATTACTACCAGATGGAAATATTTTCCTGTATTTCTCATACCTAATCTCTTCTTACTTTGAACAAATTCAAAATGTTGCCCTAACCACATGGAGCTGACCATATTTGAACAGCCCTACATCTGAAAAATGACTATTGTTAAACCAGGATTATAGTGAAACCCAAGAGTTTTTCTTTATTGTCAACAAAACAAAACAAACTGTACACATAAGCTCTTGCATTCTGGGACTCCATCCAAAAGCATTTAGCAATTTGGTTGTACCCACCTTCAGAAAACCCATTCTAGGGTCTGGATCCCTGATATACTCAGAGAATACCAGCATTCTCTAAATTGTCAGGGAAGGTTTAGAAGTTGTCAGTTCTATTTTCCTGGCACCTAAAATCTGCATTTTCTTATTCTGTTTGCTATTCACAGGAGAGGGAAGTGGAAAGCTTCTTGTATACATAAATGTGATTTTTCCTTTGACTTTATTTTGCAAGAAGACACCAGATTAAAAATTTCAAGAAAATGTTGTATAGCCTTAACACTTTAACTAGTTTCCTATTTTCTTTAATAATTGTAGCTATCAAGAATCATAAATAAATAGAAACTATTTTTTGTTTTGAATTGCTTAAAATTTCATTTTATAAAATTCTTCATGAAATTTTATCATAGAATCATAGAGCTAACATTAAACCATAGAAACAGAAGGGAATTATGTGTGACCTTTTCTTATACAGCTTTTATAAATTCAGATTTTCTACAACTAACTTGATAATATGTTTCAAAGCTAAAACTAAAACAAATATATTTATTTAGTTAGCACTCTTTGGTTGCCGGGGCTTCCCTTGTGGCTCAGACAGTAAAGAGTCTGTCTGCAATGCAGGAGACCTGGTTTCAATCCCTGGGTCTAGACGATCCCCTGGAGAAGGATGGCTACCCACTCCAGTCTTCTTGCCTGGAGAATCCCATGGACAGAAGTGCCTGGTGGGCTACAGTCCCTGAACAGGACTGAGCAACTGACACTTTCACTTTCTTTGATTGTCAGTAAGAGAAACCAGCTTAAAATATATCATGCTAAAATAGAAGTACATGGATCTCAATCTTTATAAATGTATTCGAAGTTCAATACCACCGGCATCTGTGCTCATGCCCTCTCACCCTCTTCCTCTCTTCCCCTCTCTTCCTCCTTCCCTCTTTTCTTCTTTCCCTCTCTCCTTTTCTCTCTTTCTCCATCTGTCTTTTCTGTGCATCCACATGTTTCCGCTTACATTGGAGATGATCCTTTTATCTTTTTCTACTCCAGATGATAAACCATGGCTGACAGTTCCGTAATTCTTTAATTTGCATGTTACATGTCCACCTGCTGCAAGACTAGTAACTTTCCTGGGTATCAATTTCAAATGCCTGCTAGAGAAACTCTGGCTGTGCCTAGCTTAAGATCTGACTTTTTCAGTCAGCCATGCCTGAGGGAGAAGGTCATGAGCAAGATATTCTAGAGAAGATATGAGTAAATTTTATTAAATAATAACAATGATCATAATAAATAAGCACTTACTCTATGCCAGAACCTGTGTCTAAGTGTTTCACTTGCATCATCCCATGAAAACAGCTATTAGTAAAACACTGTGCTTGAGTGTCTTTGCATGCATTATGTTAATCACTTCATCAATGAAATGTTGTGATTTCCATTTTATACTAAAACACTTTTGCCAAAACTGAGTTATTATATGACAGAGTCAGAATTCAGGCCCATCTTCTGATTCCTGCTCTAGAGCCTTTTAAACACAAAAGTTGCCTCCTTTTTACAGGATGTCAGTGATATAAAATTTTGTGAAACATGGCAGTTGATCAGATGGAGTTGCAGACTCATAGCCTGTATTTGGTATGTAATCATAGGAGCCCTTATAGTCATAGCTTCTTTTTTTTTTTTTTCTTATCCAGCCCCCTCTTTTTTTTTGGATAATCCTTCTCTCTGATTTTCCCTTTAGCAAATACATCACTTAAGAATGCATTTAGCTGCAAGTAATAAATTAATCATGGTTAAGTGAAGGGTTTATTTTCCCCTATAACAAGTTACAGGAAGCTGTGGGTCAGCAAGTTTTACTGAGGAATCATGGTACGGCTGTTCTCTTGCACCATGATCTCTTAGTTTTTATTTTCCTTTTCATATTCCCAAGTTGATGGCTGCTTTTCCTGGTACTCTGTCCCTGTTTCAGATTAGGAGAAGAAAGAAGGACAAAAAGGAAAAGGAACAACTTCCCCTGATTCTATTTCCTTTCTCTCCTAAGAATGAGTCCCTCCCCAAAGACTTTGTTCTATATTTATTGGCCAACATTTTGTCACATGGCTTCCCCTAGAAGAAAGCTAGATGGGAGTGAATAATTTTCTTTCTAGTTTTGATGGTGCGGGAAGACAAGAGAGTGAGCCAAACTATGCCCTATGCTTTAAGGGACCAGAAAGCAATAACTCAGTTCTGGGTGCCACATGCCTGTGAGTCCTTCCATATTGGTCTACTTCACTTGGGCGTTTTCAGCATTTTCTTTGAACAACTGAATGACTCCAGTTTCTTTTAACTTTCTTAATAGGATCACTTTCCTGTTTTGCTCTGCCCTGTAGAGCCCCTTTCATTGATTTTTTTTTTTTAATCCATAGCTGTACAAATACCCATGAGTTTACATTCCTACATATTCCCAGGAGGTCACCTGAGAATCATCCTGTTCTCCCTCTGTCTCTCTTTTACATTTTATAGATGAGACTCAGAAGCCTAGGAAGGCAAAGTTGCCTGGCAAGTGAGTGAACCTAAAATGCACTCCATGTCCCTGACTCTCAGGTCTGGCTTTTTCTAAGCATTTCTAAATGATATCTTTGTGTTTTATATGTTCAAATTTAGGAGAAAAATAAAACTGCTGACATATAAAGTGTTTGTTACAGAAAAATGAAAATGATCCTGAAATCACGATATGGCAGTGAGCAAGAAAGAGGAAGTTTTGCCCTCAGTTAAGTTTATGTATCAGATTATATTTCATGTATGCATAGATTTTCATATTCTAATCAAATATTTACTAAGGGTTTACTCTGTGTCTTGGACTGTTCTCAATATGGGGTATACAGTTTATAACAAGAAAGACAAGATTCTTACTCTTACTGAGCCACTGAAGCCAAAAATTACCCTGTTTTCTAGGTAAACTCGGACCCCATCCTCTCTCTCCTGTTTATTAACTAATGCAGTAAAAGAAACACATGTATACACACACACATTTAATTGATAGCATTTCTTAATCTAGGGAATGCAGTAAATTCTAAGCTGCTTTTAATTTCTGATACATATCTTTTGGCTGAGTGTGCAATTTAGTTGGATTTAAAATGGATCTAAATTTAAGTGAAAATTTATTGGGCTGAATTCTAACAACACTGACTCTCTCTCCCTTTATTCCTTTGTTTTATTGAATTTAACTTGAATGAAATCTTTTTTATTTGTCTAAGTCTATTTCTGTCTAGTAAGGAAGTTGAAATTGATCATGCCTTGACTTTGTGGGCCATCAGAGAACCATGACATTCCAGGGTATTGATTTTGTGGTGTTAAAGGGTGACAGATCTAGTGTTAAAGTGCCGAGAGAGAATTGGGTTTCAGATTGTACACCATAAGCAGTCCTGGCTTTTGCTGAGGACTAGCTTTTTAAAGCAATGGAAAGAATTGTAAGTCTTATGTAATTTTTACTGCATTAACTTGGAAAGATTAATTAAGCCAGAAGTGTGTGATCATGCATCCAGGAAACAAAGGTCCACGTGTGATAAACATATACTCTGCATATCTATATATAGACAACTTAAAGTATGTATATATGTGCGAATAAAGGAAGTATACTCTGTGCTAAGAATATTGAGTAATATTCAAGTCAGTATGACTGAACCTTTTCAAAACATGTTTCATCTCACATTTTGGAAGTCCCTTGATAACAAAAGTTTGATTGTCCCTTCTGAGACAATCTACCTGGAAGTCCCTTTTGATAACAAAAGTTTGATTGTCTTTCACTCCATTCTTATCGTCATTATTTTGCATATTGTTACATTGTGCTTTCACATAGTCAGGTACTAGAGGATGTGAGTTATGATGCGCACAATTCAGAGAGGCCAGAGGTCTAACAAGTATAATGCTTGACAGTTTTTGTTAACTTCTCGGATGTGGAAGGTTGACAAGAACATTATACTAACTTGATATAGACGTAATCTTAGGACGAGTAACCATGGTCATCTTTCAATGTCCCATTTTCTTCTGTATTTGTTCTTTGTCAGTTTAATGACCTTTTGTGTATGCATTGAAAATAACATTTTGATTATATGATTATTGTGTGGAAAAACTCTACTGAGCTAAGTCCAGGTGTATCTCTAGAAACTGACAGATTCATTGACTTTCACTAATCTATCATAGTCATCTTTTAATTTCTTTTCACATTTTCTTCCAAGTTTGCATTCTTGAAGAAGACTTTGACCTGCAAAGAAGAATAGAATGTAGTTTATAATGTATGTTTGTTCTGTTTTTTAACAGCATAAGTATTTTGCTTAAGCAGATTTTCTAGAAAGTGACAGCTTTGAAAAATTGGACACAGGAGCTGCTGGAAGCATTTCAGTTCCAGACAATCTAAATAGTGCAGAAGGGGAAAATGAAATATCACTGTGTTTTAAAGATGACAGTTTTGTCAAAGATTCCCTTTCACTCTTTGGCTTAAAACAAATGGAGTAAATCAGGTATATCTGTTCAAAATATGCATGTGCACTCTCTGAGGAAGCACTCCTTCCTAGCAATGTTCCTTCTGAGACAACCAATTAGAGAATTACTTTAAAAACATGTATCACAGGGGAGAGAAATGGGAAGGGGGTTCAGGATGGGGAACACATGTACACCCATGGAGGATTCATATCAATGTATGGCAAAACGAATACAATATTGTAAAGTAATTAGCTTCCAATTAAAATAAATAAATTTATATTAAAAAAATAAAAATAAAAACATGTATCACAGGGTGGGTAGACTATCATTTTCTTTGCTTCATTCTTTTAGGCACATTTTGAGGTCATGGGATTTCACAAGTATATAGTGTGGCTTTATGAAGAAAGGAAAAAAGAAATCTCCTGGCTTAACACCATCTGAGTATAACATTATGTACACCTATTGTATGTTCTTCAGAAATGTAATAAAGTAATTATTATTGTGTGTTTGTTTGCATGTCTGTGTGTGTGCGTGTGAGAGAGAGAGAGAGAGAGAGAGAGAGAGAGAGTTTTTAATAAACTTAAAATCTTATGCTAAATATTTTCTGGTTCTATTAAAAATGCAATAATACTCTACCTGAAAAGATGTTGTTGAGTATATGTGAAAAGGTATAGCAAATTTGATAAAACCTGCTTTTCAGAACAATTGTATCACTAGAGAGGCAGTAGAGAGTAGTTAGTTAAAAGCAGAGACACAACGATGAGACTTCTTGGGTGTAAAATTCCAACACTGCCATTTTTAGAACTGTGTTTTAAGCAAGTTAACTTCTCTGTTCGAGCCCCTTCTTTGTCAAGTGGGGTTAATAATATTATCTACTTCCTAGGGACTGCATGCATTAGCCTGAGATCTCATAAACACTCAGTAGAGTGTTAGTTATTATTAGCAATTGAAAACACTTATATTATGAAGCCAGGGATAGAAGCATATTTTAAACAAAAAGTAATTCAGAGGACAAATTAAAAGCTCAAAATTTTTCAGGAAGTCCGTAATAAATAGATTATGTTTCTTTCAAGACAATGGTAAATGAATAGTGATCACATTTTTTCTTCTAACAAAAGAAGCGCTGCTGATTATCTCTGACATCTTTCACATATTCTTTAACATACTTTAAGAATTATACTATAAGAAAGTCACTGGTAATTTCTTTCTTTCAGATTTCATACAATAGTCAGTTACTGATTTCATGTTCGTAGGTTATTCTGTTTTTGTTTTGCTCCTGTTGGAGATAGTAGTCTTGTCAATGACTGTATATTTTAACTACAATTTGTTCCCACTCAACTGTGGCAAGAGTGGTTATGTTAGTATTGTTACTTTCTGAAACAACTTTGATTTAATATGTCACATTTGTTAATTCTCTGTTCACTTACAGGCTTAAATTGTCTCTTATCAAATATATGCTTTATCTGGATTATCACCTAAATCTGTCCCATGAAAAAGATTGATTCATTATAGCTTACATAAAAAAATCTTATAACATGATCTATTTATACATTTTACTTCATTTTAGGGCCTATCAGCTTTTCATATTAATAAGATTGTCATTTTTATGTATGGAAGGATTCTTGGTACGATTTGGCCCTGAGCCATAACATTACCTATCCTCTTAACTCCTGGGAAACATTGACTTATGTTCATTGCATTAGCGTAGGCTTAATTTTATTTCATGTCCAAGATGACAAAGGTTACTTCATTAGGCACCTCATTTAACTTTTCCTCCCTGTAATTTTCTGGTATCTTATACTAAGTATCATTAAAAAAAAAAAAAAAAGAATGTTCTTCTCCCATTAAGAAAAAGTGAGATGAGAACAAAGCCAATTATTTGCAGCACATAAAATCCTTATGATAATTTGGTAGACTTTAATTNGAAGATCTTTTTTGTATAGTTCTTCTGTGTATTCTTGCTACCTCTTCTTAATATCTTCTGCTTTTGTTAAGTCCATAATATTCTGTCCTTTATTTTGCCCATCTCTGCATGAAATGTTCCCTTGGTATCTCTAACTTTCTTGAAGCAATCTCTAGTCTTTCTCATTCTATTTCTTTCCTCTGTTTCTTTGCATTGATCACTGAGGAAGGCTGTTTCATCTCTCCTTACTATTCTTCGGAACTCTGCCTTCAAATGGGTATATCTTTCCTTTTTTTATTTTGCCTTACTCTTCTCTTCTTTTCATAGCTATTTGTAAGGCCTCCTCAGACAACCATTTTGTCCTTTTGCACTTCTTTTTCTTGGGAATGGTCTTTATCTCTGTCCCCGTACAATGTCATGAACGTCCGTCCATAGTTGTTCAGTCACTCTATCTATCAGATCTAATCCCTTAAATCTATTTCTAACTTCCACTCTATAATTGTAAGGGATTTGATTTAGGTCATACATGAATGGTCTAGTGGTTTTCCCTACTTTCTTTCAATTTAAATCTGAATTTGGCAGTAAGGAGCTCATGATCTGAGCCACAGTCAGCTCCTGGTCTTGTTTTTGATGACTGTATAGAGCTTCTCCATCTTTGGCTGCAAAGAATATATTCAATCTGATTTTGGTATTGACCATCTGGTAATGTCCATGTGTAGTTTTCTCTTGTGTTGTTGGAAGAGGGTGTTTGCTATGACCAGTGCATTCTCTTGGCAAAACTCTATTAGCCTTTGCCCCACTTCATTCTGTACTCCAAGGCCAAATTTTCCTGTTACTCCAGGTGTTTCTTGACTTCTTAGTTTTGCATTCCAGTCCCCTATAATGAAAAGGACATCTTTTGGGGTGTTAGTTCTAGAAGGTCTTGTAGGTCTTCATATAACCATTCAGCATCAGCATTACTGGTCAGGGTATAGACTTGGATTACCTTGGTATTGAATGGTTTGCCTTGGAAACAAACAGATCATACTGTCATTTTTGAAATTGCATCCAAGTACTGCATTTTGGATTCTTTTGTTGACTATGATGGCTACTCCATTTCTTCTAAATAATTCTTGTCCTCAGTAGTAGATTTAATGATCACCTGAGTTAAATTCACTCATTTCAGTCCATTTTAGTTCGCTGATTCCTATAATGTGGGTGTTCACTCTTGCCATCTCCTGTTTGACCACTTCCAATTTGCCTTGATTCATGGACCTAACATTCCAGGTTCCTATGCAATATTGCTCTTTANTGTCCTCAGTAGTAGATTTAATGATCACCTGAGTTAAATTCACTCATTTCAGTCCATTTTAGTTCGCTGATTCCTATAATGTGGGTGTTCACTCTTGCCATCTCCTGTTTGACCACTTCCAATTTGCCTTGATTCATGGACCTAACATTCCAGGTTCCTATGCAAATATTGCTCTTTACAGCATCAGACTTTACTTCCCTCACTAGTCACATGCACAATTGGGTGTTGCTTTTGCTTTGGCCCCATCTCTTCATTCTTTCTGGAGTTATTTCTCCACTGATCTCCAGTAGCATATTGGGCAGCTATCAACCCATGGAGTTCATCTTTCAGTGTCCTATCTTTTTGCCTTTTCTTACTGTTCATGGGGTTCTCAAGACAAGAATAATGAAGTGGTTTGCCATTCCCTTCTCTGGTGGAGCACCTTTTGTCAGTAGACTGAAGCTGAGGTTCAGTCTAGTGTTTTTGCTTACTTGATGCCTAGCAATCTGTTTGAGGGCTTCCCTGATAGCTCAGTTGGTAAAGAATCTGCCTGCAATGCAGGAGACCCTGGTTCAATTCCTGGGTCAGAAAGATCAGCTGGAGAATGAATAGGCTACCCACTCCAGTATTCTTTGGCTTCCCTTGTGGCTCAGCTATAAAGAATATGCCCACAATGTGGGAGACTTGGATTTGATCCCTGTGTTGGGAAGATCCATGGACTGTATAGTCCATGGATTCCCAAAGTGTTGAATAAGATTGAGCTACTTTCACTTTCAGTCTGTTTGAATTGATCCCTGTCCCTCCCTTGTTTAGAAAGAGTGTTCCTTTAAAATGTCATTTAGAAGTAAAACAAGAAAAAATTAAATTGTGAATTAAGATGTACACAATTTAACCTTTAGGAATAGGCAGTTCTAGAGCAGAAATCCTCAAATACTTAATTATGTTAGTTTTAACAAACAGTCGAATTTTGCTCTCTCTGACTTTTGACAGTTACTTTAATTTGTCTGTATTTCTAATTTAGGATATTCAGGACAGCTTTGTTGTCATTGCCTTTAATTATTACATCACATCCTTTTATATGTAGACTTGAACTAAGTAGAGAAAACAGCTTGGGGTGAGGTTGAGTGGAATTACAGAAATCTCTGATTTAGGCAGGGAAATCCACTCACTGCCTCCTGGCTTCACCATCCGTCTTCCTCACAGGTTTCTTCTTGGAATGCAGTTTTCCCTCATGTCCACAGATGTCAAGTTTATCTGGCTTTTCAGGCCCAGCTCAGGCTCAGTTAGTCCAGGAGCCCTCTTTCTCTTCCCCTCACCATAGTCTCTTCTCATTCTTCAGAGCTCTCATAGTTTTACCTCCTGGGTTCTTGTCTTTTCCGCCTCAAGATAAATCACCTGTTTATATGTATATATTTGTACACATAAAAATTTCCTCAGAGGTAAGACTGTGACTGTTGTTTCTTTGTGTTTCCCTCATGCCTCCCACAATGTCTTTCACGTGATTCAACTCTGTAACCTTTGGCTTTCTTTCTAACACTGAGATTCCATGAGTCTAACAGCCAGTCAGTCAATAGATATCGATTGCTTGGCTATCCAACCCATGGCATTTTTTGTTAGGGCCCACATCATTCGTATTCTATAGTGAGAGCAAATTACCTATGATGTGGAAGTAGTATGATATTATCCAATCCCTTTCCTTCATGGCCAACTCAGAGGTTGACTTACCATTTAGAAGCCTCTTTTCCAAAGAATGTAAGTTAAACAATCCTAATGAATGGCCTTTGTGTGTGTGTGTGTGTGTGTGTGTGTGTGTGTGTGTGTGTGCGCACGCACTCTTACACAGGTAAATGGTTATAAACATCCCTTTCTTTGATTAGGTGGAATTTGTCTTATTTATTCCTTTTCTTTCTATGTTTTTCTTTTTTTTTTGTTAGTTTAGACAACCTTCAGATATGTCGAAGTTGCTTATGTATTCACAGATTTAAGTAATTATGATAGAATCCTGACTCTAATAAATACACAGGCTTCCAGAACTGACTTTCATAACACACTCACTTATAATAGTATAGAAAACTTGCGTAGTTTTGCTTATTCCTAAAACAATGGCAAAAATAGAGACATTTTCAGTTATAACTTAGATATATATTTTTAAAAGATTCAAAGTCAAATTTAAAAACAATTATCCAGAAACATAATGCTGAGGAGGAACAATCTTTGATTAATAACCAAAGTCTTGGTTTGGGGCCCTGATTCTCCCATTATCTATGTGATTTTCATATAAGAAGATTAAGCTCTCTGATCTTTAATTCCCTCATATGTAAAATGAGCAAACTTATAATTGCTACTTCACAAGGACTTTGTGAGGGAAAGTTAAATAATTAAGTGCAATCTTGTAATAAACATCTATGCAGATGATATAGTAATGAATAATTATAATTTGAGTTTTGGTACCTCATTTATATGTCAAAATGGAGTAAAACACAATCATATCATTCATTCAGAATTATCCTTATAGTCCTCCATTCACCAAATCCCATGTTAACCTTCTGTCTCACTTTCTATTTCAAATGATTTTTCCATTATTTTTTTAAACAATAAACTTTCAATCTTGATGATGGCTCTCCCTTGACTTAGCTCTGATATTATACATTTGCTGTAAAATATGAAAATCCACTTTCTGTTCCTAGATTGCAGAAATTACTATCAATTGCATTTTCTGGGTCATGGAATAGATTCTACTTTTTATATGATGCCTTTTACTTTCACCTAGATCTTAACATCAGTCAGAGAAAAAAATAATGAATATTCATAGAATCCTTTTACATATTGCCAATTATATGCAAACACATTCAACAGACACTTGTACTTAATCTACACCAATTATGTAGGTGTATGACTTAGTTTTGAACCATGCCTAGTAAAAATAAGTACAAAATAGATAAATGTTCCTTTCAAAATATATACATTTCCTTGTTTATGGTTGGAATTTTTTCAGAATTATTAAGAGTGTTTATCCCTTTGTATGAGTGTTCATTGTATTCTTGTACTTAAATCTGATTCTTATTTCTGTTCTCTGCATAATTCAGCTTTCTTTTCCAAGCACTAGTCAGGGAGAAGGCCAGAGAAATCTGGAAAAGAACAAAGCTTTTATCATTTAACTTTTTATTGATATTTTGAAAATTAATTTATTTTAATTGGAGGATAATTGCTTTACAATTTTGTGATGGTTTTTGATAATTAATTCCAAGCTTATTTCAGTCTCTTTGATTAGGAAATGAAAACTGAGTGAGTTATAGAGATGGCCTGGTAAAACGTGCTCCAGGAATGGCTTGGTTTCATCTTTGTGTGTGTGTGTGTGTGTGTGTGTGTATGTGGCTTGTTGCCCGGGTGATAGAAAAAAATTGAAGAGAATGGCTGGAAGGGGAAGACAAAAGCTGCGTCTATACAACTTCAGCAGAATTGGACCTGACTGAAAGATTGGTTTGGTTTGATTTACTGGAGCCTATCTCCTCAGTGGGCAGTAATCTGAAAATTGCTTCCAGGGCCATTTTAATTAGCTGATTCAAATCAAAACAAACCAATCCTGGTAACATCCATTTCTACCCTGACCCTCATCAATGACTGTTTGCAGAATGGTGATTCCTAAGTAGTTCTCCATAAGCTCAATAAGTGATTTGAGGTATGCATTTTTGTTTTTAAACGTGAATCTTTAATGGTGAGGAAAGAATCCACTTTCTTGGCTTTAGTGACAGGTGAATATTAGTGCACAGCTGCATTTGTTCAGTGCATCAAGGCTTGAAACCACAAACGTGAAACCTGCCCTTCCATAGTTAATTTATGACATGAGAGAGTGCCTTTCCTCAGTAATATTTTAATAAGACGATTTCATTATATTTCATGGCAATGTGGTAAATGCATTCTGTTTCTTGAGTATGCTTTTAAAAGAATGTCAAGTCTTGAAAATAGAAGATGAAACACTTTGATGCCTCTGATTTCCTATGTTTTTATTGTTTTACTTATTCACTTATTGAAAACCTTGCAGAACATTTTAAATAGAATATTCCCTTTAAGGAAAGAAAAGAATGACTATTATATGGAAAAGGTTAAAAAGAGAAAATTAATGAAATTTTAAATGGACAGGCCAAGTTGAAAAAATAGAAAAAGTGGGTAAAATAAAATGATAATAAAATGAAGAATGTTAATACAGCTCAAAAATGTCTGTTTCATAATCATATGACAAATAATAGAAAGTCAAAAACATGATTTCAAAATATTAAAATTAGACAAAAGTGGTACTGTGATGTGACCAGTATTGTGATTTGTTTAGCTAGCTATTTCCAACATGCATTCATTCATTAGAGCAGTTTTATTGAGAGCCAACCGTGTACCAACACTGAGAATAAAGTAGTAAACCATGGAAATGAGGTTTGTTCTTCTGGACTACACTGTAGCCTTGACAGGATGAAACAGTTAAGTGAATAACTTCACAAAGATAATTACGTATGTACGTGTGTGTGTGTGTGTGTGTGTGTGTGTAGTGCTCCTGCTCAGTCGCTAAGTTGTGTTCCTCTCTTTGTGACCCGATAGACTATAGCCTGCCAGGCTCCTCTGTCCATGGGATTCTCCAAGCAAAGATATGGACTTCCCAGGTTTCTCAGTGGTAAAGAAGCTGCCTGCCAATATAGGAGTCTCAGAAGATGTGGGTTTGATTCCTGGGTCTGGAAGATCCCCTGGAGGAGGAAATGGCAACTCACTCCAGGATTCTTGCCTGAAGAATCCCATGGACAGAGGAGCTTGGTGGGCTACAGTCCATACAATCGCAGAGTCAGACACGACTGAGCAACTTAGCACAAACGTGATAGGTAGTACCTAACAGGATGATCTAATGTAGTCTAGTTGTGCATTATGGCTAAATCATTCTCATTGGTTTGGAAATAAAAAAATAGTATCTGAAACTTTTAAATATATAGTTTTCACTTTTGTATAAAGAAGTGTTTAAATGACAAGCGTAGTGTATGGTTTGTGTTCTGATTAGATAACCTATGTCCATCTTAGGGCTTCTCAGATGGCACTAGTCATAAAGGAGACATAAGAGATACAGGTTCAATCCCTGGGTGGGGAAGATCCTCTGGAGAAGGAAATAGCAACCCACTCCAGTATTCTTACCTGGAAAATCCCATGGACAGAGGAGCCTGGTGAGTTACAGCCCATGGGGTTGCAAAGAGTTGGACACGACTGAAGCAACTTAGCACATGTTCATCTTAAACTTACAGTCTAAATCATGAAAACTCACTCAGCATAGATTCCATGGTAAACTTGTCTTCTGTGTATTATTGGCCAGAATATCTTAAATTATGTTAAGTTTTAAAACTTGCTAGAGAAAGAAAATATACGCTATTTCTAGAAAAGATAAAATTTAACTTAATAAACTAAGGCATTTTAAAGCTGCTTAAATTTATACAGCTAATATGGATAATCTGCAGTCAGAACAATTTTTAAGCATCTTATACTCTTGAATATAAGCAATTTTTAAATTAGACATTACTTTTTTGTTCCATTTACTTTCAAATGTGAGTTAGTTGATTATTCAGTGAAAGAATTCATTTACTTCTTTTCTAACCTTGATTCTCATGTGCTGATGCATTGTGACATTGGAAATTAGGTGCAGTACTAATTTTTTTTTTTTAATTCTTGAAACATTCTAGTTCTTTTGGTAGTGAACTGTAGCATTTTTATTTTATGGAAGTGATTTATTATCCTTTTTGACAATTTTCAAACTCATTAAAGCTTTTATTGACATCAATTGCATCATTAAACTGGAAACAATATTCTGTGAATTTTTTGTCAGAGAGCAGAAATCAGACTACTGGTCAGGCTCAATTTCAAAGCAATAAATATTCAATACTATTTAAAACTCATATTGGCACCAAAACATTTTAAAGGGGTATTCTCATTACTTTGATTTGTAAAAAACAATACCTTTTTATGGTCATATTTTTGAAGGGGGTAGTTTTAATAATTCATCCTTGACCATAAATCAGTGAACCATTTGTTGATGATGTGTAAAATGCTCAGATTTCCATGATTACATTTAGAGACTAGAGAGCTTCTTTGAAGGGTGTGAACATTCAGATCAAGCTCACCTCCCAGAGAGTTTTGGGACAGTGAATTGTAAAAGCACTGATAACAAAATCACCATTTCATTCTTATTTGTATTTATAATATAAATAAAGCCAACAACACTTCCTTCCCTGACAGCCCCTCTCCTTTAAATACTCCAAGCCTGAAAAATAATAATTCAAAATTTCTTTTACCATGCAAATATCTCTTGTCAAAGACGGAATCCAAGAGATTAGCCAACAGCATTGATGTAGATGCCTTAGGGTTGTTAACTGTAGCTGGAACAGTTATGTCTCTATGAATTCTAAAAGATATTATGGCCACTTCAAATACATCTTAAAGAAGGAAAGAATACTGTCAGCCAAAATATGCATCCAGGTTTTGGATCTAGGCTAGCAAAACCCTACTCACATCCCTGTAAAGCAGACATATATTTTTGTATTTTTTATAGGTGGATACAGTGCAGACCACGAAACCTCCTGGCCACATTGAGGAATCGTGTAAAATGAATGTATGTGCTCGTAAGTGAAATCCATGGAATGTTCCAACTAAAGGTGTTGGATCCTAATAAACCTGGATTAGTCCTGTGTAAAAAGAAATCGATTCCCAAGGGGCAGGACCACTAGCTGAGTAAAATGAAGCTCTGATTTGGAAGAAAAAAAAAATGGCTTTAAAATAAATTCTCGGCAAAAAAGGAATCAAACTATAATTTGCAAACAGCTGGAAAAGAAAATTAAGCTCTCAGTATAGAATAAAAAAGGGATGTGAGAGAGGTTTTACAATCTTATCAATTACAATGGAGACACTGAATCAAATATCATCACATTCAAGAGTATGAAAAGAACAGGAAATCCTTTTCCTTTGGTTTTCACTTGAAAGGACTCAAGCAAAGAGTGGAGAAACATATCCTCTTACTTCCTGTTTATAGTTAATAAGATGGAAATTATTATAGATGTGATTTCATTTGCCTTGCTTGAACTAATTGGATGCATTATGTAGAAATCACCTGAGCCTGTGCTAGGATCAACAAAGAAAATGGAAACGTATACCTCAGGACTCAATTCTGAGAAAATTAGCTTGTTCCATACTGTTTCACAAGGCTAAGAAGAAATACTACTGCTAATCAGGGAAAATGAGAAACTAATGGACATAAGAGAAGATAAAATTTAGGTCAATCTGATACTTGTTGAAACAGAGTTTACTATGGTATAAAAGCAGAAGATCAGGATATATCTCACAGACATTTGATACAATTTCTGATTGAATTTAGGGTGAAACTTGTTAAGTGTTATAGAATGCACAGCCATTATTTAATAGGAAACTGGCCTTTTACATTTGTGGTCCTATGCATTTAGGTATGCAGAAGAGGACTTTTTAGATATTATTAAAGGTTGAATTGCATGTGGGAAGTAACTCTTTGCATTATAGTTACTTACTCAATTGAAGATACTGTATAAAGTCTAATTTGTGTATGGGCGTGAGTGTATATGTATGCATTTGTGTGTGTGCCTGTATGTATCAGTGGGAGAAGGTAAAACTTAACGATTGACATTTGCACTTTGGTTTGTTACCTAGAATGTAAAGAGGTAGAGGAAACCGTCTTAAGCCATTTCCTATATGTCATGATCGTATTAAAGATGATTATTCACAAAAGAAGCAGTTCTGAAGATAGAATGACTACTGCAAAGGCTCGCCAATTAAGTATAATATTTAATGCAATTGAGCCATTTAAATTAAGATAGTACTGATGTCTGGAAATAATGAGAGTAGGCTCCTGTGAAATCAGTTTGAAGACAGTTGGAAAGTCCTACTATATTCCTTAAGATTTCTTTATTCAGTGACAGAGAATGTGAATCACGGCTGCTCTTACAGATGAGACTGGGGAAATATTTGTGTTCTAACTTTTAAATATGCCAAGAAGTTACATGTGTTTTTTTCCCCAATTTTTTTCAATCTGAATTATACAAGTGACCATGCATTAACATAGATAAGATAGTATTTCAAACAGATTGATGTATTTTTTAAGGTCACTATGTGCCATAATAATTTTGAAACTATTGTACTCTGGTATTTATGTTCATTTCTCTTTATATTACTGATTAACTTTAGAGTTGAAATTTTTACCTCTTTTTATCTATGTGACAATCAACTGAAGCTGGTACCCTATCTATACTATTACAGGGATTTGGGGTTTTATGCTATTATAATAAATTATAAGTCTACAAGCTGTATAATTCTATTGTATTGAATATTTTTCTGTGGCCAAAATAATAAAGAAGTCTACTTTATAAAATGTCTGTATTTTTAATAGTTTCTTAAAATGAGATGTAAATTATATTTATGTTGCTGGTTTTAAACTATATTTTCTGCGTCTTTACAATTTGAAAGTGAAGAGCTTACCGCTTAAGATAAAGAGGAAAGGCTTGACAGAGATATATTTGAGAATGTTTGGAGAATAGCACCCTGAATAGGGTCAGGAGTCTTGATCCCAAATTTTACTCTGGTGCTAAACAGCCAAATTTGAGGATACCTTTTTTGCATTACCCGGTGCTAAGCTCTCTCACCCATAAAGGATGATTTTGGACTGAACTATCAATTTTAAAATAATTTGCATTCTTAACTCCTGATAAATTAACTTAATTCTTAGGTTTTGATATCTTAGAAATATTAACACCATGCTATAGAATATTGATTATATCAATAATCAATAGTGATAATCCTTATTAAGAGAATCGCATGCTGTTTTCCACTTAAACTGACCCAAATCTCAACCTATGCCTTAGGACCAAGAAAAACTATGAATTTACAGTTGTTGCTGTTTCAGCCTTAGCTTGACTTAATAGAGATATGCACTGACATACAAATAATCACGTCTGGAATCAATAGCTCCTTCTAAGTTAACTGAACCAAGCGGCACCCAAGTACAAAATCACTCAATTTGTAATAGAGGAAACCTTTTTGTACTTCATTGAGTTGAATGCATTCCCTGGCAGAATGTATTAAAGATCTAGAACCAGTTTTTCTTGCTCTTTACTGCTCAAGGATTGATCAACACATGAAGGTCTCTATAACTTCAAAAGCATTTTTGAACTGAGGATCAGCCTGATTGGTTTCAGAAGAGAAAGAAACACTAGCCCCTGATGTTTATTGCCGTAGGCTCTTTTGACTAATCGTAATTCTCTGCTTAGGAGAAGCAACAGGCAGAGAAGTCTTACAACTGTTCTGATTTCACGATTGTTTATTCACAAAGTGCCTCACACAGAAAAACAGTACTTTTATTTTAGTTTCCTGCTACTACTCCAGCTGAGAAAGGTCAGAGAAACAGTGGGAAGCAAAATGAAAGCATATATATCTTGTGGATTTTTTTTATTGCAGCATACTGACTTGCAAAATAGTGTCACCTTCAATATCACAGAGATGGCATGGATAAACTTCAAAGATCCTTATGCAGAAATTGGTCACTCTGAATTTTTTTTTTTTCCATTCAGGTGAATTTCTGGCCATTTATGGAACTGATATTGATAATAAAATTTAATTTTGTCAATTTAGTCTTTATTTTACAAGATTAAAAATTTAAATGGGACCTATCAAACCTCTCCCAAGTCCTAGTATCTTTACATAAAACTTCTACACTTGTCCTATGCCTCTATCCACTTGGAAAAAAAAGAGAGGAGGGAAAGGAGACTAGACTTGGCTTGAGGGAAATGGCTAATTGTGAATGGGAATTCCATTTGAAAAATTATGTCCAGAATCCATCGGATTGAATACACATGGATAAAAAAAATCATTGGGAATGAAAAATTTTTTTTATTTATTGCTATTTTGGGGGGTTACTATTATTCTACTTCACTGTTTTGGTATATATAGTCAAACAGATTTTCATATTTCTCTGATAATATTTTAAACTTAAGTCCCCAAGACCCTACTCTGTACAGATGATATAGTAATTGCTCTGTTTAATATTTATATCAGCCTCATGAGGTTAGATACTATTATTTCATGAGACCCATTTTACAGATGAGGAAATGAGAAACAGAGAGTTTCGGTAAATTTGCAAAGCTATAGAATTAGCAGGAGGTAGTGCTTAGCATTGAGCCCTGCCAGTCTGGTTTCAGAGGCCACATTCAACAGGTGGGTCACAGCTTTCATGGCAAACATTATTATAGTTGGGAGTTCAAGATAGGTTCTGAAACTATTTAAGGGTGCAGAGATAAATTTTGTGGTTCCCTAGATCACACATCTATTAACCTGTGTGAGGCAGATTCAGAATGCATGACTTAGATGTGAAAGGTATTCAGATGTTCTAGTTCACTGAAATATTGGATAAAGATGGAATCTGTGATGAAAGTTCTGCTCTAAATACTATATGAAGGCAAGAAGAGAAAAGTTTTTCTCTAACTTACTTGTTTTGCGTTCTTAAAGTGTATTAATATAAATATGTACTATTTGCTGCAACTTCTTTTCAAATAAAGACTTTGCTGCTGAAATCTGAGTGGACTGAGGAATATGTCAGCTGCATTCTTTGAATAGGGAGAGCTCCCAGTCTAATGGGAATTCCAGGCGTGCAAGCTGAATGTTACAATGCCATGTGCTAAATGATGGGATATCACAGTGGTTAAGAGTTTAGGGTCTGGAATCCAGGCTGCCTGAGTTTGAAACATGGTCCATGCACATAACTTGAGTGACTTTTGAACAAACAACATCTCTCTGCCGAGTAACATCTCTCTGCCTCCACTGCTTTGTATGTAATATGGAGTTAAAACAGTATCTACTTCATAAATTAGTTGTGATGATTAAATGAGATTCATCCAGGCAAAGTGAGTATGACATAACAAGAACTCAATAAACAATGATATTATTAATTTTTTTACTGTTTTTATAATTGACATGAATAGAATGAGGTGATTGTTGGCTGAGATGTTCATGGGCCAAAATAAACTCAGTTATCACTGGCAAAAGTGAAGTAAAAGGTACCTCACAGAAAAGTGTAATGCCAAGCCCTCACTCTTTTCTGTATGCTATGGTGTGAAACTCAGAAAAATTGTGCAGGTCCAAGTTCTCCAGGGGAATGCATCAGTTTCTGATCCACTACAGTTCAAATCTGGGAGTTCTGTGAGCTGTAATTTCTTCAGTCATAGACAAGTGAAAGGAAACTGTGAAAGCTGAAATCAAGCCTGTGTTACATGATGAAAGTTTCCAAAAGGTTAAGAAACAATTTTTGGAGATCATTTTATCCATAGTCATAAGGGAATGCAATTCTCACATTATTAATAGCTTAAAAATTGTGAAACTTAAGAATAGGAAATATATCAGCTTATCATAAAAACTAAGGGTAATGCTGATTATGACAGCCAATCCATAAACAAGCAGTTGTTATTCTTTGAAAATATTTAATATCTGTTAAATATGATGAGGGCTTTATTTTCAAAGTCCTTCATTAAGCATAAAACAGTGCTGCATTTATTGGCTGATAAGATTTGAATGTATGAAATATAAACTAAATACGTGCTGAATTGAATTGTATCGTATTTACTATCGGCGAAGTCAGTGGCTTTCATTTAGTAGTTGGTTAAGTAAGCATATTGGAGAGAAGAAAACAAATAAGCTTTACAAATGCTCAGTTTGGCCTATTTTAAACCACTTTCTAGATGAAATATATTGAATAATTGTGACTTTGGAAAATGTAGACCTCAGAAGTGGCTCTGTGTTCTTGTAAACTCATAGAATTGCTAGTGAAAACAAGAGAAAGTTATATTTTAAGTTTATATCACAGTTTAGCAACTGAAAAGAAAAAAGCCAACTACAGATTTTTATTAGACTATACATTATAATAATTTCTACAGTTTTTTAATGAAAAAGCTGGCTACTGTATATTTTTGTGGATGTTAATTCCCCTATAATCTATCTTGTGCTGCTTTTTGTAAATTTCTAATGAGGAGTTGAGATTAATGTGATTAAAAATGAATATCTTTCTAGACTCAATTCTTAGATGTTGGAGAGAAAGTGAACATTTCCTGTTTTAAGAGATTGGTGTTCTGAGATCAGGTACAGCTCAACCTTGTTTTTTAATTGCTCCTGCCCAGTTATGTCAGTGAAAATTTGTCTCAGTAGCAACTGAGGAGGACCTAGGTCTCTAATCTTTCTTCTTCTCNTTCTAGACTCAATTCTTAGATGTTGGAGAGAAAGTGAACATTTCCTGTTTTAAGAGATTGGTGTTCTGAGATCAGGTACAGCTCAACCTTGTTTTTTAATTGCTCCTGCCCAGTTATGTCAGTGAAAATTTGTCTCAGTAGCAACTGAGGAGGACCTAGGTCTCTAATCTTTCTTCTTCTCTCTGTGTCTAGCAGTTAAAAGGTAGGTCAGCAAGGACTTCTTCTCCCCTATGTGTCAGGTGTATGAAAGCAGCAGACATTTGGTACATCCATTTCAGAAAATCAGAAACTGGCTGCCTCTTGATAGGAGATTTCAAGTGGGTATAGCATAATCTAACTATTCTGCTGGTTGACTTTTTAAAACCCCTTAATATTTATTAGTTACAAATCTGTCATTTATTTGAACCCCCAAATTGAAACTTGGTTGATAAAGTCAGGTAATCGAAAAAAAAATGTGTTAAGGAAAATACTAATAATATTGATGAAGCAATTGATTATATGAGCCTTTTTAATAAAAAATCCTGTGATAACTTATCAAACAGATGTCTCACTATTTAGATGAAGATGTTTGAGCAAATGTTTTTGAGGATATTTTGTTATTAGTACTGCATTAGAAGAGATTATATTCAAATGAATACCAAGGATCTGTAAACAAAGAATCGTTTCATCTTTCAGTAAACCATTTTTAGTACTGGGAGGAAAAGCAGTACATGTCTTACATGGGAGCTCCTCAGCAATCATGTGTTACTGCCATCTGAGATTAACATTTGGATTAAAAAGCATGATTAGATGATTCTAAATTAGTGGTTACATAAAAGTTGAAACAAAGTAATATAGCAATCTGCTTCATGCAATATATTTCTTATACCAGTTAATAGCAGATTAATTAGCATGATGTTTCATGTTGTGACCTAAGCCATTGTACTCCCAATGGGTCTAATGGAGACAAGGAAAAAAAAAGAAAAGAGAGCTTTAGAATTGTTGATGGTTTTATCACATGCATGGGGTCACAAAGAATCAGACAGGATTGAATGACTCACATTTTCACTTTTTTTTTTCACTTTTCACATCATATGCTACCAGAATTAAAAATAATTCTTCATTTTAAAAGAAGAGAACATACATACACTTTTTAATCTGAATCTAGAACAGATTTTTAAAGCATTTTAATGGTATGAATCCTTCCATGAATTAAAAGCCTATCAAATAACTATATCCACAATAGTGTTAAATGAAGTACATTTTAAATTCCAAATAACCACAAGGAAATGCCTAGGATACACTTCAGTAAAAGAGAAGTTCTGCTTCTGATTTTGAGAGAAAAAAATGAAAGATATGTATTATGGCAATCATATTTTTGAATGTATAATGTGATTCATAGGATTCTATTAAGGGCCATTGAAACCACTTACAAAGGACTGCATTTTGGAAAGGCACAATGGAACTCTGACTTTGGACAGCCTGAAGAAAAAAAATATGCATCTTAGAAATAATTTATAAAGTAAATGACATGAAAGGAGTCTCCCACCCCTCCATCCCTCCCCAGTGAGAATGTGTTCAGATTGTGTGTGTTTGTCTTTATTACACAAAATGGAAGTTTCTGCTGAGCCAAAGACAGTCATCTGCCAGCTGATTGGTTCTGCCCTTTTACAACAGTATGAAAAATGGCTACAGTAGTTATGAATATAGAGGTATAA
Source organism: Neotragus moschatus (assembly GCA_006410615.1). NCBI lineage: Eukaryota > Metazoa > Chordata > Mammalia > Artiodactyla > Bovidae > Neotragus > Neotragus moschatus. Next base: position 564,178 of record SJYA01000946.1, read on the forward strand.
AATATAGAATCCTTCTGGAGGTACTTTTTACACTGCTGACAGTTCAGAACTTGCAGAAAAATAAAATATTTTAAGGAACTGACTAATATACCTAGATTTTGTCAAGCTTTCTTTCCCAGTCACTGAACGCTGCTGGCCACCTGCTCGTGGCTGTATCATTAAGCTATCCTTCGACTTTGCATACTGTAGAAGGTCCAGAGGACTTTTTTTCACTTTCAAAAGTTATTATGTAGCCTCCTTTGGCAGTTAATGTATGAATGCCATTTGGAACATAACTTTTATCATATTGCTCACAGATACTTCATTTTACATAGAATTGAGTATTTATGGAAATCTAAAGACACTGTTAAGAAAAACGTTATAAAGAGAAAAAAAAACAATTTTTTTCTTTGACTTTTGCCTAACACATCAATTCAAATTGCTCCCTTATCATTTAGCATACATTTTTGGCAAATGGAATAGAAATATATAAAAATTATGAATTTTTAATTATAGTGCATAATCAATTGGAAGTTTTAGTTTCTAAGTAGGCAGTAGAGGATGAGATGGTTAGATAGCCTCATTTACCCAGTGGACGTGAATCTGAGCAAACTCCAGGAGATAATTAAGGATAGGGAAGCATAGCATGCTGCAGTCCATGGAGTCACAAAACCTCAGACACATCTTAGTGACTGAACAAAAACAGCAGTTTTCTAAAATAAGGATTATATTGACCTTGTGGTAAAAAAAATAATTCAGTAAATTTTTGCTAGGATGAACATAAAGATAAGTTATTCTTAAGCTTCTTTCTTTTTAATGGTGTTATTATATCTTTAGATAATCAGAAAGTTGCACTTTAATCTTTAATCTGTTACCTGATAATGATCTGATCTGTGAGTGATCTTTCAGTTTCAATACATTTACTGAACATTTGAATTGTATTTTGTCCTCTCTTGGAGTTCCTGTGAAAATATGACTTAAAAGCATATATAATTCATGAATTAATAATGTAGTGTTTAGAGCATTGATTATGAAACAGTCTTTGAGACTCTGGGCAAGTTATTTAACCTGTCATGTATTTAAATGAAGATACTAGTAGTCTTATGGTAGCATTAGCAAATGTGCATGCATTAAGTTGTATGTCATATAATGAGTAAGTATAAGTTGATATATGACACTTATGGCCATGCCTGGCATAAAGTGAGAATGTGTAAATAACAGCTAATATTAAAGAAAGGCTCAGAAATGTGACACCAGTCATGTAGCCATTCACTAGTTGAGCTAAGATTCCAGAAGCAGTCTGAATGCAATTCACAATACTGTCCACCATAACTATATGAATGTCTGAGTACTATTAAAAACAAACATTTGTTTTACACCAAAACACTGGTCATGATTTAGTTTGAGATTCAAACTTCAGATGTGCCTGACTTTAAACCGTGATTTCCTTAAACACTTACATGAATTTAAACTTGATTTTAGAATTATTTTTTGGTATAGACTTCATAAATTTTATAAATAAGCTTGCTGTTCAGTATGTCTCAGAAAGGCATTTGGGGGATTATTTAGATTATTTCTATATTTGGCATATAAACATGCTTATAAAACATATTTGTATTTATAAAGGAGATTATATACATGATCACTTATTAACACATAGTTTGAACTGTTTCCAGGAATATCTCTTAGCATTTAGAAACTACTGATTAAAACAAACACGGGTGAAATACCTAACAGATTTATTTATTTATTTCAAGTATACTTCAGGAAGGTAATTTGGTGAGCTCATATTCTTACCTCCACTTCCTTTGAATATTTGGAATTATATTAATCAAAATAAAGTGATTAATTATGTTAATCACTGTCATGATTGTGGAGGGCACGTTTTACACTATGGTATTTTTTTTTTGGCTATTGCTACATCATTTCTGTTGCCATTCAGTTTTGTTTAACTGTGAGGAATGCTTTATTCAGTTGTCCTGAAATAGTTTGCCGTAATTTTTCCAGTTAACTTGTTCTAAAATATATGTTACAGTTAGATCTTTAGATTGATTGCTTTTCACATAGATGTCTCTAGCATCATCCTTCAGTAGTCACTATTACTTTGTGTTTAGTTGAATTAGAAATTTATATGCCCTGATAACTGTTATTGGAAGTTACTTTACTTACTGTGCCATCTAGCAATACAGGAACATAAAAATATGTGTTAAACAAGAAATGCTTTCTCTATTTGCTACTGGCAGCTGATCAAGACTGTAAGATAAAATAGGTCATGGCTAGGCATGGAAAGCATGCTTGAACTATTAAAGTTGTGTACAAAATATGTATGGTGTATTCAGATATTACATTGAAGGCTAAAGTATCCCATACATTGCAAGGACAGAACGACTTGCTTCTCCTTAGGCCATGCTCAGGAACATTTAGCACCTGTTCATTTCTAATCAATTTTCAGTTTCTTAATTTAGAATCTTATTTCTCTCACTAATCTCCCTCTCACATTTTTACTTTTCATTCTTCTTTTAATGACCTCTATGCTCCAGTTAAGCCTGGTAACTTTTGAGTGACTTTGCCTGCTTCACACTTTCTTACCAGTTTACCTTAACCTTTACTTTCATCTCCTCCAGAAAATCTGTCTTCTAATTTTGCATGAGTGAATCCTTCCTTCCCTGATTCCTCTGTTGTTAAGCTGTTTCTGATTACCAGGTCGTGAGTGCTAATTTTAAGTCACTTTATCTGCATGATTTTATGTTAGCTGGGGCTTCCTACCTTTAATGATGGAAAAGTTTTTGTGCATGTTCAGTTCAATTCAATTCAGTCGCTCAGTCTTGTCTGACTCTTTGAGACCCCATGAATCGCAGCACACCAGGCCTTCTTGTCCATCACCAATTCCCGGAGTTCACTCAGATTCACGTTCATCGAGTCAGTGATGCCATCCAGCCATCTCATCATCTGTCGTCCCCTTCTTCTCCTGTCCCCAATCCCTCCCAGCATCAGAGTCTTTTCCAATGAGTCAACTCTTCGCATGAGATGGCCAAAGTACTGGAGTTTCAGCTTTAGCATCATTCCTTCCAAAGAAATCCCAGGGCCGATCTCCTTCACAATGGACTGATTGGATCTCCTTGCAGTCCAAGGGACTCTCAAGAGCCTTCTCNCCTCTGTCGTCCCCTTCTCCTCCTGTCCCCAATCCCTCCCAGCATCAGAGTCTTTTCCAATGAGTCAACTCTTCGCATGAGATGGCCAAAGTACTGGAGTTTCAGCTTTAGCATCATTCCTTCCAAAGAAATCCCAGGGCCGATCTCCTTCACAATGGACTGATTGGATCTCCTTGCAGTCCAAGGGACTCTCAAGAGTCTTCTCCAACACCACAGTTCAAAAGCATCCATTCTTTGGCGCTCAGCCTTCTTCACAGTCCAACTCTCACATCCATACATGACTACTGGAAAAACCGTAGCCTTGAGTAGTAGGTGAATATATCTATTAAATTTTATTTTATTGTTACATCATAATCTCTTCGCAAGAATGGTTTAAGTCTGATACATATTTGCCATCTCACCTCAGTTGTGAGCAAAGTGCCTTGCTTATAGTAGGTTGAAGTGTGTGTGCTCAGTTATGTCCTACTATTTAAGACCCCATAAACTGTATTCCCGGAGAAGGCAATGGCACCCCACTCCAGTATGCTTGCCTGGAAAATCTCATGGACGGAGGAGCCTGGTGGGCTGCAGTCCATGGGGTCACTAAGAGTCGGATATGACTGAGCAACTTCACTTTCACTTTTCACTTCTATGCATTAGAGAGGGAAATGGCAACCCACTCCAGTGTTCTCGCCTGGAAAATCCCAGGGATGGGGGAGTCTGGTGGGCTGCTGTCTATGGGGTTGCACAGAGTTGGACATGACTGAAGTGACTTAGAAGCAGCAGCAGCAGCAGCAGACTATATTCCCCAGGCTCCTCTGTCCATGGAATCCTCCAGCCGAAAATACTGGAGTGGGTTGCCATTTCTTTCTCCAGGGGATTTTCCCAACCCAAGGATCAAACTTCTGTCTTTTATGTCTCCTGAACTGGCAGGCAGATTCTTAACCATTGTGCCACCTGGGAAGCCTGCCTATAGTAGGTTAATAAATTCTAAGTTAGTAAATGCTTATTAAACAGTGATTGAATTCATTTAATGATATAGATGGGAATTTTATGTGATTCTAGGTCATTCATTGAAATGTTTAAGTAGTTCCTCAATAAATATTTATTGCATTTCTACAATAGATTAGGTGTGGAGGATGTCAATTCCTATAAGGAATTAAATCTTGGGTAACAGTTAAGGTAATATGCACCTATTTAGATACATATATATCATAAATCATATAAGCTTTGTTAGAGCTTGTGTTCTGTATTACTCAGGATCTACTCTAGTGCAGAAATCCTATTGCAAAGATAACTATGTTAACCAGATGTGATAACTAGATGGTGCCAAAAGTAAGGGGCCTGGGAGAGTACAAGTAGATGCCAAGGCAGAATGATCTAAAAGGAAACCAGGAAATAGATCAAAATATAAACAGCATTAGAGTTCATGTTAAGGAGATTCAACATGATTCTAAGAGAAATGGGAGTCAGATGGCAGAGGTCTTTTAGTATAGCGGAATGGAGGCCTTGATTTCTTAGGGGAACAATTTTCAAAGCTTTACGAAGAAAAGGAAGAAGCAAATATCCTGAAAGGGATCTGGATTGTTCTTTAACAGAGATATTTCTCTTAGACTTGGAATGCTGTGCTATTAGTGGTCACACTTTATGTGGAATAAGTAGTAGAGATAGTCACTCTCTTTAGTCATTTCTTGGTACCAATACACCGCTCCTCTCTAGAGACTTATTTCCTTAGTAGAGGATTTAGTACAATAACAAAAGAAATGCTTCTAAAATCAATAGACTTGAAACTATTCTTTGAACATGGAGTTCAGTTCAACTTAAAATGTTTACGTGTGGTACTATAGCAAATCTATATGATGTTTGCATATAAATAGAAAGCCTCATTTAAATATAAAAATTTTCTCACTGAAATAATGACTGTCACAAAAGACTTCCCTTGATGTTAAGCTATGATCTCAGGTAAGTCCCGCCTCAGAGGCTGTCTTGAGGCTGAAGGCTGAAGAATTGTCGCTCATCAAACCAATGCCATCTCATTTCTACCCCTATCATTGTCTGAGCTCACTGTTCAAGCTATAAGCTGATTAGTATTTCACACTTACCCAAAAGCATTTTATTTTGACCTTGTAGCATATCATTAAAGTATTTTCAGTGATTTTTGCTTACTTTCTGTGTTTCATGGTTTAGAAAAAAAGAATTTATGCCACAGATAATGTTGATATGATTTTCACAGTCCTGACCCTTTTAAGACTTACTGTTTTCTTTAAAAAAAAATTCATAGGTTTTCATTTGGAGTGAGACTGTTCTGACANCATTTTATTTTGACCTTGTAGCATATCATTAAAGTATTTTCAGTGATTTTTGCTTACTTTCTGTGTTTCATGGTTTAGAAAAAAAGAATTTATGCCACAGATAATGTTGATATGATTTTCACAGTCCTGACCCTTTTAAGACTTACTGTTTTCTTTAAAAAAAAATTCATAGGTTTTCATTTGGAGTGAGACTGTTCTGACAGTTATGTAACAGTGGAATTTTTAAGGATCATCAATATTGAAGGCACGGCCTGCAAAGTTTCTGGTTTTTTTTCTTTCTTTTTTCATCTTTAATTCCAATTAAAAGATACATATTCTATTAGACTAGATGCCTTCTGCCTGGATGTTTTCTGTGTGATCTTTGACTTGCAACCAAGGAAATTCAGCTTCAATCTGTTAGAGCTGAAAGGGCCCACAGCATGCCATGGGCTATCCAGTATTTCAAGAATTTAGAATCCCTGGTTTGTGAATAATGATTAATATGTGTTACACATATTGTTAAATTTTCCAACAAAGATGGCCTATAAAGTTATTCTGCTTTGCTGATTGTTCTTAATATTCCATATAGTGCAGATATTGTACATATCCTATGTATGCAAAATATTTAACTCATTCTATAGGGAAATAGATGGGGAAACAGTAGAAACAGTGTCAGACCTTATTTTTGGGGAGAACTCCAAAATCACTGCAGATGGTGATTGTAGCCATGAAATTAAAAGATGCTTACTCCTTGGAAGGAAAGTTATGACCAACCTAGATAGCATATTCAAAAACGAAGACATTACTTTGCCAGCAAAGGTCTGTCTAGTCAACGCTACGGTTTTTCCAGTGGTCATGTATGGATGTGAGAGTTGGACTGTGAAGAAAACTGAGTGCTGAAGAATTGATGCTTTTGAACTGTGGTGTTGGAGAAGACTCTTGAGAGTCCCTTGGACTGCAAGGAGATCCAACCAGTCCATTCTAAAGGAGATCA
>SJYA01000946.1:573024-720210 GCA_006410615.1 Neotragus moschatus
TCCTGGGTGTTCATTGGAAGGAATGATGCTGAAGCTGAAACTCCAAATCTTTGGCCACCTCATGTGAAGAGTTGACTCATTGGAAAAGATTCTGATGCTGGGAGGGATTGGGGGCAGGAGGAGAAGGGGACGGCAGAGGATGAGATGGCTGGATGGCATCACAGACTCGATGGACATGAGTTTGAGTGAACATCAGGAATTGATGGACAGAGAGGCCTGTCATGCTGTGGTTCATGGGGGTTGCAAAGAGTCAGACACTACTGAGCAACTGAACTGAACTGATAGACAAATATCCACATTCTCAATGGACAATTTTCAAAATGCCTATTTTATATTTTAATGTAATATTTATGTACAATCCTGTGTAAATCATATTTTGTATGCTTTTTAATATAATTTTAAATCAAATGTATTGTTTGAAATTTATATTGGGTTTGATAGGTTTCAGAAGGAATACCATCTTGTCTTTAATGTTACTGTTACCCATGAGGTGACAATTTACCATACATTCTCTAATTGAAAGAATTACATTTTTACTTTTAAAAGTTACTTAGAAATCAAAATTGTCTTACTAATATTCTTATGAAAAGATACACTCTCTGATGTATCATATTTTCAGAATATCTTACCATTTCATATAATTTAGAATTTTCTCAATGCTTGATTTGCCAATTCTGAATATAACTTTCCTTGATATCATAAGTAAAGTATATCAGTAATACTAATGTCAGTGTTGAATCATATACTGACTGCTGAAGCATTAACCAATGGAGCATAAAAGTATAGAAATTCTGAATTATTTTGGATGCACATATTTTGATATATAATAAATACTTTATATATTTTATCCTCATGTATGTATGTTTCACATATTCATGTATATGTCTGTATATATTATTAATATACAGCAGCATATATGTTTATATATATAAAATTCAGATTGCATATTTCTATTCTGAAGATCACTACTCAAAAATAATTATTGAATACCTGCTTTATTCCAGAAACTGTGCTTGAGTCTGGGAATATAAATATTGGAAAGATACTATCTGTGCTTTCAAGGAACTCATTACCAAGAGTGTCGGAGGTGTTACAAGTTCTATAGGACAACAGAGATAAAGAGAGAAAGTAAAGACTTTTGGGAATAATACAAACAGCTTTTGCACTGAGCCTTATATTAAATGTACTTACACTAAGGAGGGAAGAAAAAGGCATTTTAACTGGAGAAGAAATCATAAGCAAAATAATGAAAGCATCAAAGTTCATCATTTGTTTGATAAAAGGCACATCATTCAGTGTGGTTAGAGTAGAGGGAACATGGGAAGAATGACCAGATAGAATTTGAAGAAATCTAGAACTTAAAGTAAAATTATATGGTGAAAAGCTGGAAAAAAATGGATAGCATTTCTGTCCATAGACATACTAATAATAACAATATCAAAAAATAATAATAGCAAAAATTGACTTAACTTTTACTAAGAACTTGACTTTGCAATAAAAATACTATGCAGAAGAGCTCACTTAATCCTAATCATAAAATTTATTTTCAAGCAGTAAAAACCAAGTTTGCAANAAAGCTGGAAAAAAAAAGGATAGCATTTCTGTCCATAGACATACTAATAATAACAATATCAAAAAATAATAATAGCAAAAATTGACTTAACTTTTACTAAGAACTTGACTTTGCAATAAAAATATTATGCAGAAGAGCTCACTTAATCCTAATCATAAAATTTATTTTCAAGCAGTAAAAACCAAGTTTGCAATTTAGTATTTTAAACCAAAGATGGCTTTGGGAACCAAGAGGTAGAGATCAGCTCTTGTGGAAGGTGAACATGCTCAGGAAGGAGAAAGATCCATTCCAGTCCAGAGGGTAGAAGTCAATTCAGAGGTCAGTAGTGACTGGTAAAGGATTTCTTTCAAGTTCACTGTTCAGACTCCAGAGAGGGAATGTTGAAATGTCCTTTTGGGGTTGCTTGTTGCTTCAGTCATGTCTGACTCATTGCAACTCTGGTGGACTATAGCCCACCAGGCTCCTCTCTTAGAATTCTCCAGGCAAGAATATTGGAGTAGGTGGCCATTCCCCTCTCTAGGGGATTTTCTTGACCCAGGGATAAAACCCATGTCTCCTGCATTGCAGGCAGAATCTTTACCATCTGAACCACCAGGGAAGCCCAAAAGAACCCAGAGTATTCTTAAAATTGACCCATGCATCTGCAACTGAAATATGAGGGAACTAAATCCGAGGTAATTTAAATGCCTTTCAAAAATGGGGGGAAACAGTAAATAAATGAATTTGTATTAAAGCCAAACTCCCAGCATTCAGATCAAAAAAACTGAAGAGCGAGAAAAGCCTCTTTTCTATAGCATTTCTAATATTTTCATCAGCATGATGGCCAAGTAAGGTTGTATGGAATCAGTGTTAAGTAAAAAGACCTATTGAAATCAAGGTCCTTTGCCAAGAATTGTTGCAGGGAGGAAGAGAAAACAGTAATTTGATGGTGGAAAAGAGGGGAAAAAAAACAAACCTCTTTTTTTTTTTTTTTTTACAAAATAGAGAACTTCAGGTAGGTTTGTGGGTTGAAAGAAGCTTAGGGACTGAACAGAAAATAGAAACCCCATTGATGAAACAACATCTTGGCAGAGTCAACTAGGAATGGAATGAAAAGGTCAGATGAACAAAAGAATAAGGATTCTTCTTCTCAGATGCAAAATAAAGTCCTTGAGTAAAGATACTGATATATTTGGAGACACAGGGGAAGGAAGCAGAGGGGAGTCACGCCTGATAGCCTCAGTGTTCTCAGCAGTAGGAGGTGAGATCATGTTTTGGGGTTTAGGTGGGTGGGGGTGGCAGTGGGAGATCTGAGGAGGGTGTGGTGGGAACAGCTGCTGTGCAGAATGGGAAGACCAGCCAAGTAGGAATGAGTAATAGGGCTGCTAAGCAGCTCTGAGAGTTCAGCTGACATCGGAAATCATAAATTTGTAGCAAAGTCAATCAGCGTGGTTATTCAATTTTCTCAGTAACTCTTGGCAGCCCAGGATGAGGAGGAGCGTGAACAGATGGTAGGATTGATTTGGTGGTGGGATTGGCAAGGCAGCTGTGAGAGAAGGTCAAAGAATGGAAGAATCAATTGCACCCATGAAAATGTGTTATCAGGGTATCAAAATTAAGCAGAGATGACAGTGAAGCCAGGAAGGATTGGAGACTGCTAAAATGTGAAGGACAAAGCAGTGGAAAGCATTAGCCTTTCACGCTGAAGAGGAATTTTGTGGGCATGAGTGGGATAGAGGATGAGAGAAGAGAATTTTACAATTCTAGATAGTACGGTAGAGTGCTTTTTTTNTTTTTTTTTTTTTTTTTACAAAATAGAGAACTTCAGGTAGGTTTGTGGGTTGAAAGAAGCTTAGGGACTGAACAGAAAATAGAAACCCCATTGATGAAACAACATCTTGGCAGAGTCAACTAGGAATGGAATGAAAAGGTCAGATGAACAAAAGAATAAGGATTCTTCTTCTCAGATGCAAAATAAAGTCCTTGAGTAAAGATACTGATATATTTGGAGACACAGGGGAAGGAAGCAGAGGGGAGTCACGCCTGATAGCCTCAGTGTTCTCAGCAGTAGGAGGTGAGATCATGTTTTGGGGTTTAGGTGGGTGGGGGTGGCAGTGGGAGATCTGAGGAGGGTGTGGTGGGAACAGCTGCTGTGCAGAATGGGAAGACCAGCCAAGTAGGAATGAGTAATAGGGCTGCTAAGCAGCTCTGAGAGTTCAGCTGACATCGGAAATCATAAATTTGTAGCAAAGTCAATCAGCGTGGTTATTCAATTTTCTCAGTAACTCTTGGCAGCCCAGGATGAGGAGGAGCGTGAACAGATGGTAGGATTGATTTGGTGGTGGGATTGGCAAGGCAGCTGTGAGAGAAGGTCAAAGAATGGAAGAATCAATTGCACCCATGAAAATGTGTTATCAGGGTATCAAAATTAAGCAGAGATGACAGTGAAGCCAGGAAGGATTGGAGACTGCTAAAATGTGAAGGACAAAGCAGTGGAAAGCATTAGCCTTTCACGCTGAAGAGGAATTTTGTGGGCATGAGTGGGATAGAGGATGAGAGAAGAGAATTTTACAATTCTAGATAGTACGGTAGAGTGCTTTTTTTAAGAAACAATCCATTTTGTGTCTGTGGGTGTGGATTGCCAAAGCTGTGTGGGAGTGTAGGTCACTGAATATAGGGGCAAAAGAATTTTGAAGCTAAATAGATGAATGAGTCATCCGAACCATCTAGGATAGCAACAAGCAACAGAGAAAAAAACAAATGGGATAAAACAAGCTAACTGCCAAATTGGCCGAGTGAATTGATGAAGTACTTGTAGATAATAAGGTTTAGAAAACAGTTCGATTGAATGGGTTTTGTAGACATAGGGCTTATTGAATTTAGATGATAGAACAATGTCTCAGAATTGGGAGGGGAAGTTCAAGAGAATGTCCCTCTTCCTCTTTGCCTTGAAATAGGAAGATGATTACTGTTTTTTAGAGTGTTCTAGCATGTAGTGAAATCTATGTGACTGGAGAGGGTGTGGAGAAAAGGGAACCCTCTTACACTGTTGGTGGGAATGCAAATTAGTACAGCCACTATGGAGAACAGTGTGGAGATTCCTTAGAAAATTGCAAATAGAACTGCCTTATGACCCAGCAATCCCACTGCTGGGCATACACACTGAGGAAACCAGAAGTGAAAGAGACACATGTACCCCAATGTTCATCACAGCACTATTTATAATAGCCAGGACATGGAAGCAACCTAGATGTCCATCAGCAGATGAATGGATAAGAAAGTGGTGGTACATATACACAATGGAGTATTACTCAGCCATTAAAAAGAATCCATTTGAATCAGTTTTAATGAGGTGGATGAAACTGGAGCTGATTATACAGAGTGAAGTAAGCCAGAAAGAAAAACACCAATACAGTATACTAACACATATATATGGAATTTAGAAAGATGATAATGTTAAACCTGTACGTGAGACAGCAAAAGAGACACAGATGTATAGAACAGCCTTTTGGACTCTGTGGGAGAGGGAGAGGGTGGGATGATTTGGGCGAGTGGCATTGTAACATGTATGATATCATAAGTGAAATGAATTGCTGGTCTAGGTTCCTTGCAGGATGCAGGATGCTTGGGACAGATGCACGGGGATGATCCAGAGAGATGGTGTGGGGTGGGAGGGGGGAGGTGGGGTCGGGACTGGGAGCTCATAAACACTCGTGGCTGATTCATGTCAATGTATAGCAAAACGAATACAGTATTGTAAAACAAAACAAACTAAAAAATAAAAATTTATAATAAAAAAAAGAAATCTATGTGACTAAAATTTAAATCTCATTGCAAATAGTTCCCGTGCATACATCTGTGCTCTGACATGTCCGACTCTTTGTGACTCCATGGACTATAGCCTGCCAGGCTCCTCTGTCCATGGGATTTTCCAGATAAGAATACTGAAATGGGTTGCCATTTCCTCCTCCAGGAGATCTTCCTGACCCTGGGATTAACCCCAATTCTGCTGTGTCTCCTGCATTGGCAGGCAGATTCTTTACCCACTAAGCCATCAGGGAAGCCCCCAGATCCCATGCATGCTAACTTACTTACTTTGTTTTTAGTCTCAGATATGTTCTAGTGGGTGAATTTCTTTTTCTGTACTAGGTCATGCTAATTTTCATTTAAACATGTGGCAATATAACCTAACTTAAACACAAAGTTCCTAACTAACTACTAAAAAAGAAGAGAGAAAGTTCTGTCTTAGCTACCACCTCCAGTGATTAGCACCAAGTTTCTGATCTTTACCAAAACCTGTCAATGTCCATATTGTCATTCACCACTTGCTTACACCATAAGCCTTTTAAATCCACTCCTATGGGTCTTTTGTCCTTTCCATTCCTCTGATATGTCTCTATCAAAGTCACTAGAATTCCTTTGCTGAATTCAGTAATTAATTTTGTCTCCTGGTCTGAATCTCCCTCTCCCTGGAGCACTTCTGGTCACTATATTCACTTGGTTATCCTTCTCCACTGATCACTACATCTTCTCAGTCACCTATGCTGCTTCTACTAGATGTCTAAGGCATGTGGTACACCAGGATTTTGTTTCTAATATCCCATCCCAGGCTTCTCACCTGGGCTCCATACTCAAAACAATGACCCATTCAGCTCTTCCACAGGTAAAGGCAGTATTACACAGTGGTCATGCAGTAGGTTCTGGTACCAGATTCTCCTCGACTCTATTAGCTGGATGACTAGGGCAAATCTCTCTGTACTTTAGTTTTCTTATTTCTAAAAGGAGGATGATAATAAGAACTACTTCATGGACTTCTTGGGAAGATTAAGTGAAATATATAAATAAATAAAAATATATAAGTGTTTAGAAGTATACTTGACACAGAATAAGTGCTCAGTAATTAATCCTTATTAATATGATCGCAAACATAACAGAGTAAAAGTAGAACCATTGATGTTTTCCCCTCATATAACTCAATTTACCCTCTTTGTAAACCTTGCTCATGTGAGTGAATAATATGGATATCTACCCACTTTTTTTCAGAGGAAAACCCTGAAATCATCTTTTACTCCTTTCCTTTATAAGCCACCTTAATCAGTCAGCAGTTTCTATTAGCTGTGCATCGCAAATGTATACCAAATCTAACCATTTTTCACCACTTTCTCTTTTAAGTTTTAATCCAAGTCACCAACATCTGCTGTTGTCTCTGATTCTCCTGTGCTCCCTACAATATCCATGTAGTGATCTTTCTAAAGGGCAAGTGCAAACATGTCCTTCCCCTGTTTAAAATCTTCCAAAGTCCTTCTATTACAATGAGGATAATATCCAATCTTCTGAAATGGTCTACAAGCATGACCTGATTGGGTACCAGCTTGCCTCTGAGACCTCAGTTCCTTTCAATCTCAGCATGATTCACTAAACCAAAGCCACTCTGATTCTTTTTTTCTGTCACTGAAACATGCCAAAAGATTTCCTCCTTCAGAGCCTTTGAAGTTGTTATGCTTGCTCTTTGGAACACTCTTTGTCCCCTCCAGTCTTTGTATACATGCCTCCTCTTCATCATTTAGATCTCACTCCAGGTATCAAGTCCCCACAGTGGTTGACTTGACTGTCTTCATCATACTTCTCTGTTTTATAATTTTTTGTAGCACTCATTGGAACTACAATTTCTGCCCAAATCTTTGTTTGCCCAAATTGATCACACTTAATCTGAAAAAATAAAAGAATCTATCATGGAGCTTTATTTGATTTATTTGATTGTTTACATTTTGATCACCAGAATTATTAAGTTTTATTTTTTATATACTTGGTTATTTAAGTAAAGTGATTTTTAAATGGTACACTGATGTCTGCTGTGTCTTAGGCGTTTGGAATGTTGTAAGCTTCTCTAGTTTTTCTCATCACATTTTAAAAGTTGACATGAATAGAATATTATCTGTTTTGGATCTGGAGTTCTCTTGGAGAGGGACTATTTTTGGAAAATATGCTATTATCCTTTTGATTTTTATGCTATATATATATGTACATATATATGTATGTACACATATACATATGTGTACATATATACATACATATATACATATGTATATATACATATATATATGTGTATATATATATACACACACATATATATATATATACACATATGGGTTTCCAGGTGGCACTAATGCTAAAGAACCTGCCTGCCTGTCAGTGCAGGAGAGTTAAGAGATGAAGGTTCAATCCTTGAGTCAGAAGTTCCCCCGGAGGAGAGCATGGCAACCCACTCGAGTATTTAAGCCTTTGCTTGAAATTTAAATACGTTGCTTGAATCATTAGTTATTTTATGAACAGAGTTAACAGATCAGAGGAGAAGGCAATGGCAACCCAATCTAGTACTCTTGCCGGGAAGGTCCCATGGATGGAGGAGCCTGGTAGGCTGCAGTCCACGGGATTGCTAGGAGTTGGACATGACATCACTTTCATTTTCATGCATTGGAGAAGGAAATGGCAACCCACTCCAGTGTTCCTGCCTGGAAAGTCCCAGGGATGGGGGAGCCTGGTGGGCTGCTGTCTATGGGGTCGCACAAAGTCAGACACAACTGAAGCGACTTAGCAGCAGCAGCAGCAACAGATCAGAAGTTTCTAACTGGTATATCAGTTGTTCTCTAAAATGTAAACAATGAAATACAAACAAAAGCAAGATATTGTGTTCCTTACACATTCAGTTTCCTTTTGAGGAAAACAATGCAAAACATGCTTCTTATCATTTCGATGCAAAAATACATATTTGCTTGGGTATCCATGTGTTTTGATTATAAATATCACTTGGGACCAAGACATGACCACGAAGGCATGTTCACGGATTACTGTTTTAAGGTAGATCTATGAGGATGTCAGACATGCATGAGCTGCAATCATGGGCTTTCCACTACAAAAATAGAACAGATTCTTATTCATCAAACATAATGCTATGTTTTGCAGTCCCAACTAACTCTTTATAATCGCTTAAGATTTGAATATAAAATTAGGCTTTCTACAAGTAGTCTGAAACCGCAAATATTACATTTCTGGATTCTGGTTGCATTTTTAAAGATAAGATGGAGCAAGTGTTCTGAGTTAGGAACTACATATTATTACATTCCTAGGCCTAACCCAGCAAGTATGATAACAGTCATCATTTATTTGTAACAAAGAAAATTTGGTGGTTACTGGCACACTTTGAAAATTCCAATTGATGGATGATGAGAGACGCTTTCTGATGTTAAATATTTTGTAAATCTCAAAGCAAATGTTTAATTAGAGCATACATTTTTGTAGGCTCTCAAGAAAGAGAAGTTTCAACCCAGGTTCCTTTTTCCTGGGTTGAAAGAGCCAAAGCATGTGCAGCCACTGTGGGTTCTCTTGGGGGTGCCTGTAATCACACAGGCGGCTTCTTTTCTTAGCTGGTGTAGGAGAGAGAGGTGGGCATGTAAGCATATCTCTAGTTGGTGTTTGCAGGAGATGAGAGATTCAGACATGTACAAAGACCGTGGGATGGTTGGAAGAGATGCCAGGACTGATTAAATGAATAAACATACTGAAAAGGGATTAAATGTCATTACCAATCATTTATTTTAGAGAGAGAATACAACTGATAAACTTCAAATATCATAGAAAAGCTACTAAAAATTGCATTTCCTATGATAAAATACTTGGTAGTCTTTCTTATAAATTAAGATGTTTGAATAATAATAATTGTTCTCTGCTTCTTTATTGGCAAGTAAAGCCAGAAAACTTTTTCAGGGCATCTTGTTGAAAATTCTCTCTCTTTTCTTATTCCCCCTTCAGAATAACTTCAGTGCAATTCCTAAAAGAACACCATTTGGCCAGTTTCCATCTGGCATGCTTCCCTTCTTATTTTCACTGAAAAATGTGGAGTCTAGTTTTTAATGCTATCTCTGAATAAATTCAGCTTTCAGCTCAACACCATCCTCCCTACTTGTTTTTTATATAAGCAGTTACCTCGTTTTGTAGGAAAAATAAATATAACTCTGGGCTCTGACTGGATAGAATCAGATAAAAACAAATTGTAGAAATATAGATTCACCAATTTCTAGTAATCTTCTGTAGGATTTAGCATACAACTGTGTCATGTGAAAAGTTCCGTCTCTGCAGGAGAATTGAGTATTTTACACTCAGATAATTAGAAAATTATCAAGACATATGTTGCCTTTTACAAATGATTTTGTATTTATTGTTTTGCAGATGAAATAAAAAATTATCATGGTGCTGAATTATGAAAAACCTCTCAACTTAGAGGTCTTCATCAATGACTAATTGCTACTATTCATAACCCACTTTAAAAGCAAATAAAGCACCCATCTGGTAATTCTATTAATGGTTTCCATATTAAAACAGCTATTGGTCCTCCAAAATAAAATATGTAATTATGAAATATTCATATTGGTGTCACTATTGAAAAGCTTACAAATGTATCTGGAAAAAATAGAGTTTATCATTCTTTTTCTTGTTTTCTATTAAGCCTATAACCTCTTAAAAAATCAAATTGGACTAATGATGTACCAGCATATACTCAACAAAATGGAAAATTAAGTGATTATCTAAATAAATAGAGGCAAAAAAGAAGCATTCATAATTAATAATTTAGATAGCAGTAGCAACTCTTCCTTGCCCCCAACCCTCTATGCTGTCAACTGGAGAATTTATAGGACTTGAGTAACTTGGTCTCTCTGTTCAAAAGAGAGAAAGGGAAACACTAGTCCTTGTCTTGTTTTGAAAACCTTTGACCTGGAACAAAACTTTGAATGTCTCTGAAACTCCATTTCTGTGGTGGTTAAATGTGAGAAATGTCTCTGATACTCTTTAGTATTGTTATGGAGAATTAATGAAATAAAAAACAGCGTGCAAATATTTTGTAAAAGTAAGTCCCTGTCAGGAGACAGATAGAGCTATCATCTAAGCTTACATTTAAGCTCCTGAAATAGGGCAGTCTTTGGTTATCTCTGAGGAAAAATGGTGCATTGAATTGCTCTAACCCTGCTCCATTTGGATCTTCAACCTCTAAGAGTGTGATGAATATTCACTCACCTTGCATCTCTTGCTGAATGGGGGCCCTATACAGACCTACAGGGAGACAACCATTTTCCTGCTTGTTTTCTGCCTTTGATGACCCCAGTGTTCCTCTCTAGTCTGGTTTACATTATGTATATAATGCAGGCTGTGTCCCTGATCCCAGTGCTCTAGAACCTTTTCTGATTTTGTGATGCCATCTCACTCCAGTTTGCATTTGTTCATGCCTGAAATGCCAGTCTCTTTTCCTTCTGTTTACCTTTTCCTTGTCCTTCAATGTGTAGCTTAATTCTGTGTGGTATAATCAGAGATGAGCTTCCCTGGTGGCTCAGCTGGTAAAGAATCTGCCTGCAAGGCAGAAGACCCTGATTCAATTCCTGGGTCTGGCACATCCCCTGGAGAAAGGTTAGGCTACCCACCCCAGTATTCTTGGGCTTCCCTGGTGGCTCAGCTAGAAAAGAATCTGCCTGCAAAAATATTTTGTTCTTTATAATTTATGTTTTTAGTTCTCTTTCATGACTTTTGCAATTTAAAATGCCATTTGAAGATTTCATAAACAAAAACCTGAAGCACCTCCATTGCAAACTGAATCAGGGTCAGTCGCTCTGCTTACCTTTCACTTGCACAAACGTTCACCTCTCCTGATAATTATATGAGTGGATAATATTTATAATGGACTGCTTATCTATGACTGAGATCTTCTGTCAACATATTTATATCTACTACAATGTCTACAATAGGTGTTTATCACATATCAGTTGAATGGATGAACAAATAGTTTTTGTATGTAGTTCATTTTAATTTAGTAAATAGAAATTGGATGATATTAAACAGCTAATAATTAGACTTGCAATTAATATGCTCCAATTTCTTAGTTTTACTTTGTGCTTTATACTCACTGGAAGTCAGTGTTGAAAGATAAATTTTATTACAATAACAAATAAACCATAATAAGTAAATGAGGTACACTCTTGTAAACTATCATTTTTAAGGTTACTTCTCATTCTTTCATTTCTTTTTTGTACTGTATAAAGTATTTTTATCTTGAAGTCTATGGCTAAACCTTAACAGTTAAAGAGCGGCATTATGCCAATATGAAAACACAGCTCATTACCATTACAAATGATTTCTAGCTATTTGTGTGTTTCAGGTCAGAACTGAGGATCAGACAACTAGATAATTTTCAATGACAATCCAATCCTCTCATGCGGAAAGTTAGTCCTCTCTATTGGAAAAATATTTTCTCCCAAGTGGCAGTCAGTGGCATCTGATGTGAGTTGGCAAAGATAAGCACAACTTCATTCAATTCGATAGATATTTACTATATACCAAATAATTTATGAGTCTCTGACGTATAAAAGTGCATAAGGCTTTGTCCGTTTCTTCGAGGAACTCACAATAAGTTTTAGGAAGGTAAAATGTAATCAATAACTGATAAAGAAATGGTGAAATGTTAACTAGCAACAGTAAACAAAATTTCTTAGTGGCTGCTCTTTGCTTGACACTGTGCTGAGTGTTAATAAACGCTATGGGAACAAGGTCATGTAGAATCTTTAACTCTAGCATTGGAAAAGGATCCTGGAATAGAAAGACTGTTCATTAGGCACGATAGTTACAATGCTTTGGATCCACAGTATGTTTTAATGTGGGGCCCATGACAATGTTTCAGTTTCCTTTAAAATCCAAAGAAAATCAAGGATCTTTTCAGTCAAATAAAATGTTTTAGTGTATAATATTACTACATCCATCTTTATACAAAACAGTCATTATATATAATAGGTAAGTTTTTTTTTTTTCATGATGGATGTGTCTGTTAAGGCAGAGGAGACTAGGGTCCATGGAAGGTGTAAGGTGATGCTGACTGAGGGCAGGTGGAAGCTAGAAAGCGTCAGGAAAAGATTCAGAGCACTGGAATTGGGCTCTGAAATACTATGCTGTGCTGTGTTTAGTCACGTCTGATTCCCGTATGGACTGTAGCCCGCCAAGCTCCTCTGTCCATGGGATTGTCCCAGAAAGAATACTGGAGTGGGTTGCCATTTTCTCCTCCTGGGAATCTTCCCTATCCAGGGATCAAACTGTGTCTCAGATTCTTTTACTGCTGAGCCACAGGGAAGCCTTTTGTAATACTAGTACCATCTTACTAGGTAGAGAACAGGAAGGCCTTATAGGGAGAAAGCTTAGTCTAAAACAAGGCCCGGACTTGTGAAAGTATAGGGTGGAATGATTCAGAAGTGCACGATACGTGGTCTCTAAATTAAAGTTCAGTGAACAGAGATAAATGTATGCAGAGTACAATTCCATAACAGAAAATATGTGCCTATTCCAAGGTTGAGGAATAAGATACCTGCTTCTAAATCTTTAAAAATTTTAAGAAGTAAACCTGACCTGCCTCTTGAGAAATCTGTATGCAGGTCAGGAAGAAAGTTAGAACTGGACATGGAACAACAGACTGGTTCCAAATAGGAAAAGGAGTACGTCAAGGCTGTATATTGTCACCATGCTTATTTAACTTATATGCAGAATACATCATGAGAAATGCTGGACTGGAAGAAACACAAGCTCGAATCAAGATTTCTGGGAGAAATATCAATAACCTCAGATATGCAGATGACACCACCCTTATGGCAGAAAGTGAAGAGGAACTAAAGAGCCTCTTGATGAAAGTGAAAGAGGAGAATGAAAAAGTTGGCTTAAGGCTCAACATTCAGAAAATGAAGATCATGGCATCCAGTCCCATCACTTNCTGCTGCTTAAGAGCTGGTTCAATGATATATGGAAACAAATCACACAGTTTCTTTCCCCTTGTGGAAGATGGCTAAGGGTTGAAATATTGATATATAATTTACATAATTTGTTAAATAAATATATTCTTTAGCTTTGGGAATAAGTTAGTAGCTCTTTACATTTAATTCATAATAAAAGGATATAAGAGTGGATTAGAGTCCATTTTTCCTATAAATTTTTATTAAAGCAAGGGTTTTAATTAAGAGTCATGAATTGAGCATCTGCTTCTCTATATGTGATGTGATGGGAGTGTAAAAAGTATTATAAGACTCTATTCCTGTGCTGGGTGGGTTTAGAGAGTAAGGACAGATTAGCTGCACAAGCTTTGAGACAGATTAATAGGCACAGTTAAGTAGCATTGTATTAATAAAAAAGAAAATAAAACTAAAATGTAAGTTGTATGATGAAGACCATAAATGTATATGTTCATTTTTATTTGTGAGTATAGATTATATATAAGTGTGGGTGCATGTGTGTGCTCAGTGGCTCAGTTGTGTCTGATTCTGCAACCCCATGGACTGTAGCCCACTAGAATTCTCTGTCCATGGGATTCTCCAGGCAAGAGTACTAGAGTGGGTTGCCATTTCCTATTCCAGGGGATTTTCCCCCACCCAGATATTGAACCTGCGTCTCTTGTGTCTTCTCCATTGGCAGGCAAATTCTTTACCACTGTGCCGCTTGGGAAGCCATGTATATATAAAATATGATTAAAAAATCAGAAGGAAGTATACCCAGTATCTCACTGCAGACAGAACTTTGAGGAAAGGTATTTGAAACAGTGCAAGTGGATTCTTTCAATAAATTGTTGTATAGATCTATAAATTATATGGGGATACTTATCTTGTGAGACTCTTGATCAATTATTAATTTGAAATATTTTGTAGATGAATCAGTGATTTTATTTATCATATTAAAATATAATTTTATCTTTCTTATTGGTATATTCAGAAAAATACATCTAGTTAAATTCCAACAAATTGGATTTAAATGTATTTTAAAATATATTGCACACATTTAAAGAAATTCGAATGATGTCAGGTTTTCTTGAGGTTTTGTATAAAGCTGCTAGTAGCATATTTTGATTTAAGATGTATTTTCAGTTCTAAAATCCCTGAAGTACTTCTCTCCTACAGTGATTGACTTTGTAGAGAAATGTTTAAAGAGGAATTTAAATTTAAAAGGTGCAATTTGAAACACATTTTCTTGTGTCAAGTTTTGACACTGACCTTTTAAAACATGTAAGCAGGGACTTTCCTCTTTAATTATATTGCTTCTTTTAAATTAAATCTGTATTGTAATTCTTTACAAAATAAGGTAAAATTTTGGAATGGGATTTATTTTACTTCTTATAGATTTTAGAAGTTGAAAGTACATTTTTTTTCTTTTTACCATAGGGATTCAGAATGATTTTTGAAACAGTTTTCTATCTCTTCATTTAGGCATTGAAAGGCAAAACCTGTTTACCACAAAATGATTGCATATTATACAAAAACATATACTGGCATTTCAAAATAAGTTTTGTTAAGTGGATTTCAATCAAGGTTTCACTGTAAAGAGTTTTTGGACAAAATGATACTGATGGGTGGGGCAGTTATCAGGAAGAACTAGGAAAAAGGGACATTTTAGGAATCTTTTTATTAAAGACATTTTGCTTTCTTTCAAATAAAGAAGAACATCAGAAGGATTTATCACAAGTTAGCATTGCATTCTATTCCTACATTACTTTGCAGAAATTCAGTGAACAAACCAATAAAACACAGATCAGTCATATAAAGGCAAGTTATTGACAATGCTGACCTTTCTTTGATACTGACCAGTATTTGATTATTTGTGTTCCATCTCTATTTGGAGGAATTGAAATAAAAGAAAATAGTGTCTGGAATTAGACACCTGGATCCAAATTGATGTCTGATATTTATTTGCTATGGACCTGGGATAGGTCATCTAACATCTTGAAGTCTCAGTTTTTTCATCTTCCTCTGTTTTATAGGATGTTTTGAGAGCTCAATGAAATATAGTTTCTGAGGCTTTTACTCATCAGTTCAATTCAATTGAGTCACTCAGTCATGTCTGACTCTTTGTGACCCCACGGACCGCAATATGCCAGGCCTCCCTGTCCATCACCAACTCCCAGAGTTTACTCAGACTCCTGTCCATAGAGTCTGTGATGCCATCCAACACTTTCATCCTCTGTCATCCCCTTCTCCTCCCTCCTTCAATTTTTCCCACCATCAGGGTCTTTTCTAGTGAGTCAGTTCTTCGCATCAGGTGACCAAAGTACTGGAGCTTTAACTTCAGCATCAGTCCTTCCAATGAATATTCAGGACTGATTTCCTTTGGGATAGGCTGGTGGGATCTCCTTGTAGTCCAAAGGACTCTCAAGAATCTTCTCCAACACCACAGTTCAAAGGCATCAATTCTTCGGCACTTAGTTTTCTTTACAGTCCAACTCTCACATCCATACATAACTACTGGAAGAACCATAGCTTTGACAAGATGGACTTTTGTTTGCAAAGTAATATCTCTGCTTTTTGTATGCTGTCTAGGGTGNCAACACCACAGTTCAAAGGCATCAGTTCTTCGGCACTTAGTTTTCTTTACAGTCCAACTCTCACATCCATACATAACTACTGGAAGAACCATAGCTTTGACAAGATGGACTTTTGTTTGCAAAGTAATATCTCTGCTTTTTGTATGCTGTCTAGGGTGATCGTAGCTTTTCTTCCAAGGAGTAAGAATCTTTTAATTTCATGGCTGTAGTCACCATCTGCAGTGATTTTGGAGCCCCCCAAAATAAAGCCTCTCGCTGTTTTCATTCTTTCCCCATCTATTTGCCATGAAGTGATTGTAGCAGATGCCATGATCTTAGTTTTCTGAATGTTGAGTTTTAAGACAATTTTTTCACTCTCCTCATAGTGCTCAAAAATTTTACATTTTTTTTACTTGGTTTCAGTGTATTGGTTTATTGGCTTGTCATCTTAATATTTTAAAATTAAATTTTTAAGCCTATTTTAATTACTAGTGAGGCTGCATTATTTATTATTTGGATTTCAGTTTTTCCTTTTGTTTGCATATATCTGTTCCATACATTTCATTAAGTAAGTAGGTGTAGAAAAATGTCTTTAGAGATGATATAAAGCAAATGAAACATTAGAGATTTACGTAAATTGTTGAAGAACATTTTTTTTTATCCTCCTTGGCCTTTCCTGTCTAATACTTATGTTCATATCTTGGAAAAATTAACTGGTCAACACTTGCATTTTTTCAGGACATTGTGGACTTCTGTTTAAGGGTTTTTCTTTTATTGTTTTGTTTTGTTTTGCTTTTATACAGGGGCATGCATGCCTCAATATTGTTTTGTTTAATTTTCTGCTATCTCCTCTGCATGGCAAAGAGTGTCTAAAAGACTCTTAATTAGTCTCTCTGCTTCTAACCCTGGCCCCTGCAGCAGTCTATTTTTAAAACTATAATCAGAGTAATTCTTGTAAAATATAATTCAAATTACTCCTCTGTTCAGAAGCCTCTAGTGGCTTCCCATCTCACAGAAAATTAAAGCCAAAATCTTTAAGACTCTGCATAGTCTGATTTCCTCAGATCTCCGAAGACCTTTCTAACCATAATCCCTTCACTCCGGCCGCACTCAGCTCTTCTGTTCAAAGCCAGGTCCACTTCCAGCTCAGAATCTTTAAATCTGCCCTGCCTTCTGGGACATTTCTTTCAGTCTCCACATAGCTCACATTTTTCCTCCTTCTGGTCATCTTAGCAATGAGAACTTCCTGACCATTCTATTTCAAATAGCATCTTTCTGTTAGATCCCAAACACTCCGCACTTTTTTCCCTTTGCCTCAATCCCCTTGAGATATGTATGTAAGTATGTATGTATTGTGTGTGTATAACATTTACAGATTTATTTGGTTTATTTCTTTTTCACCAGTTAGATGTAGTTTCAGTGATTTGGGGAATTTGTGTCTGTATGTTGTTCTGCTGCTGTATGCACTATATGTATTAGAGTGCCTAACCAAGAGAAGATACTCATTAATATGCATTGTGTTAAATGGGGCAATAATTGTATTTAATGTTTCTGAGTCTTCATATATATACAGTCAGCAAAAACAAGACCAAGAGCTGACTGTGGCACAGATCATGAGCTCCTTATTGCCAAATTCAGACTTAAATTGAAGAAGGTAGGGAAAAACACTAGACCATTCAGGTATGACCTAAATCAAATCCCTTACAATCATACAATGGAAGTGACAAATAGATTCAAAGGATTAGATCTGATAGATAGAGTGCCTGAAGAACTGTGGACAGAGATTTGTGACATTGTATAGGAAGCAGAGATCAAGATCATCCCCAAGAAAAAGAAATGCAAAACGGCAAAATGGTTGTGTGAGGAGGCCTTACAAATAGCTGTGAAAAGAAGACAAGTGAATGGCAAAGGAGAAAAGGAAAGATATAAACATCTGAATGCAGAGTTCCAAAGAATATCAAGGAGAGATAAGAAAACCTTACTCAGTGATCAATGCAAAGAAATAGAGGAAAACAATAGAATGGGAAAGACTAGAGGTCTCTTCAAGAAAATTAGAGATTCCAAAGGAACATTTCATGCAAAGATGGGCACAATAAAGGATAGAAATGGTATGGACCTAACAGAAGCAGAAGATATTAAGAAGAGGTGGCAAGAATACACAGAACTGTACAAAAACGATTTTCAAGACCCAGATAATCATGATGGTGTGATCACTCACCTAGGGCCAGACATCCTGGAATGTGAAGTCAAGTGGGCCTTAGGAAGCATCACTACAAACAAAGCTAGTGGAGGTGATGGAATTCCAGTTGAGCTATTTCAAATCCTAAAAGATGATGCTGTGAAAGTGCTGCACTCAATATGTTAGCAAATTTGGAAAACTCAGCAGTGGCCACAGGACTGGAAAAGGGCTGCTTTTATTCAAATCCCAAAGACAGGCAATGACAAAGAATGATCAAACTACCATACAATTGCACTCATCTCACACACTAGCAAACTAATGCCCCAAATTCTATAAACCAGGCTCCAACAGTATATGAACGATGAACTTCCAGATGTTCAAGCTGGATTTAGAAAAGAGGAACCAGAGATCAAATTGCCAACATCCACTGAATCATCAAAAAATCAAAAGGGTTCTAGAAAAACATCTACTTCTGCTTTATTGACTATACCAAAGCCTTTGACTGTGTGGACCACAACAAACTGTGGAAAATTCTTCAAGGGATGGGAATACCAGACCACCTGACCTGCCTCTTGAATAATCTGTATGCAGGTCATGAAGTAACAGTTAGAACTGGACATGGAACAACAGACTGTTTCCAAATAGGAAAAAGAGTACGTCGAGGCTATATGTTAACACCCTGCTTATTTAACTTCTATGCAGAGTACATCATGAGAAACGCTGGGCTGGATGAAGCACAAGCTGAAATCAAGATTGTCAAGATTGCCGGGAGAAATATCAATAACCTCAGATATGCAGATGATACCACCCTTATGGCAGAAAACGAAGAAGAACTAAAGAGCCTCTAGATGAAATTGAAAGAGGAGAGTGAAAAACTTGGCTTAAAGCTCAGCATTCAGAAAACTAAGCTCATCGCATCTGGTGCCATCACTTCATGCTGTCTCTTATACACATCTCTCCGGCCGCACTCAGCTCTTCTGTTCAAAGCCAGGTCCACTTCCAGCTCAGAATCTTTAAATCTGCCCTGCCTTCTGGGACATTTCTTTCAGTCTCCACATAGCTCACATTTTTCCTCCTTCTGGTCATCTTAGCAATGAGAACTTCCTGACCATTCTATTTCAAATAGCATCTTTCTGTTAGATCCCAAACACTCCGCACTTTTTTCCCTTTGCCTCAATCCCCTTGAGATATGTATGTAAGTATGTATGTATTGTGTGTGTATAACATTTACAGATTTATTTGGTTTATTTCTTTTTCACCAGTTAGATGTAGTTTCAGTGATTTGGGGAATTTGTGTCTGTATGTTGTTCTGCTGCTGTATGCACTATATGTATTAGAGTGCCTAACCAAGAGAAGATACTCATTAATATGCATTGTGTTAAATGGGGCAATAATTGTATTTAATGTTTCTGAGTCTTCATATATATACAGTCAGCAAAAACAAGACCAAGAGCTGACTGTGGCACAGATCATGAGCTCCTTATTGCCAAATTCAGACTTAAATTGAAGAAGGTAGGGAAAAACACTAGACCATTCAGGTATGACCTAAATCAAATCCCTTACAATCATACAATGGAAGTGACAAATAGATTCAAAGGATTAGATCTGATAGATAGAGTGCCTGAAGAACTGTGGACAGAGATTTGTGACATTGTATAGGAAGCAGAGATCAAGATCATCCCCAAGAAAAAGAAATGCAAAACGGCAAAATGGTTGTGTGAGGAGGCCTTACAAATAGCTGTGAAAAGAAGACAAGTGAATGGCAAAGGAGAAAAGGAAAGATATAAACATCTGAATGCAGAGTTCCAAAGAATATCAAGGAGAGATAAGAAAACCTTACTCAGTGATCAATGCAAAGAAATAGAGGAAAACAATAGAATGGGAAAGACTAGAGGTCTCTTCAAGAAAATTAGAGATTCCAAAGGAACATTTCATGCAAAGATGGGCACAATAAAGGATAGAAATGGTATGGACCTAACAGAAGCAGAAGATATTAAGAAGAGGTGGCAAGAATACACAGAACTGTACAAAAACGATTTTCAAGACCCAGATAATCATGATGGTGTGATCACTCACCTAGGGCCAGACATCCTGGAATGTGAAGTCAAGTGGGCCTTAGGAAGCATCACTACAAACAAAGCTAGTGGAGGTGATGGAATTCCAGTTGAGCTATTTCAAATCCTAAAAGATGATGCTGTGAAAGTGCTGCACTCAATATGTTAGCAAATTTGGAAAACTCAGCAGTGGCCACAGGACTGGAAAAGGGCTGCTTTTATTCAAATCCCAAAGACAGGCAATGACAAAGAATGATCAAACTACCATACAATTGCACTCATCTCACACACTAGCAAACTAATGCCCCAAATTCTATAAACCAGGCTCCAACAGTATATGAACGATGAACTTCCAGATGTTCAAGCTGGATTTAGAAAAGAGGAACCAGAGATCAAATTGCCAACATCCACTGAATCATCAAAAAATCAAAAGGGTTCTAGAAAAACATCTACTTCTGCTTTATTGACTATACCAAAGCCTTTGACTGTGTGGACCACAACAAACTGTGGAAAATTCTTCAAGGGATGGGAATACCAGACCACCTGACCTGCCTCTTGAATAATCTGTATGCAGGTCATGAAGTAACAGTTAGAACTGGACATGGAACAACAGACTGTTTCCAAATAGGAAAAAGAGTACGTCGAGGCTATATGTTAACACCCTGCTTATTTAACTTCTATGCAGAGTACATCATGAGAAACGCTGGGCTGGATGAAGCACAAGCTGAAATCAAGATTGTCAAGATTGCCGGGAGAAATATCAATAACCTCAGATATGCAGATGATACCACCCTTATGGCAGAAAACGAAGAAGAACTAAAGAGCCTCTAGATGAAATTGAAAGAGGAGAGTGAAAAACTTGGCTTAAAGCTCAGCATTCAGAAAACTAAGCTCATCGCATCTGGTGCCATCACTTCATGGGCAATAGATGGGGAAACAGTGGAAACAGTGACAGACTTTTTTCAGGGGGCCCCAAAATCACTCCAGATGGTAACTGTAGCCATGTAATGAAAAGACAATTGTTTCTTGGAAGAGAAGTTATGACCAACCTTGGCAGCATATTAAAAAGAAGAGATACTACTTTGCCAGCAAAGTCTATTTAGTCAAAGCTGTGGTTTTTCCAGTAGTCATGTATGGATGTGACAGTTGGACTATAAAGAAAGCTGAGCGCTGAAGAATTGATGCTTTTGAACTGTGGTGTTGGAGAAGACTCTTGAGATTCCCTTGGACTGAAAAGTGATCCAACCACTCCATCTTAAGGGAAATCAGTCCTGAGTATTCTTTTGAAGGACTGACCCTGAACCTGAAACTCCAATACTTTGGTCATCTGATGTGAAGAACTGAATCATTTGAAAAGACTCTGATGCTGGAAAAGATTGAAGACAGGAGGAGAAGGGGATGATAGAGGATGAGATGGCTGGATGGCGTCACTGACTCGATGGACATGAGTTTGAGCAAGCTCCGGGAGTTGATGATGGACAGTGAGGCCTGGCGCGCTACAGTCCTTGGGTCACAAAGAGTCGGATACAACTGAGTGACTAAACTGAACTGAACTGAACCAATTTTCCATATCTTCACTTTCCATATCAGCACAAAGGAAGCTTTGGGATCCACAAAGTATGCCCTTATTTTATTTTCAAAATATTCAGCGTAATGATCCTAGGAAACCAACCCTGAAGGAATAACATGCCTGACAAATAATCATGACAAGACCTGGAAAATAAAGGATTATTTGCAGAAAAGATTTCAAAATAAAGCCCAACACTAAGATTAATAATTTTTTCTCTTTCCCCTATACCTGCAGTTCTAAAACTTAATTTTATCGATTTCATTGTAATTATTCCTATTTCTAGGAGAAGACAATGGCGCTACACTCCATTACTCTTACCTGGAAAATCCCATGGATGGAGGAGCCTGGTAGACTGCAGTCCATGGGGTCACTAAGAGTCGGACATGACTGAGAGACTTCACTTTCTCTTTTCACCTTCATTCATTGGAGAAGGAAATGGCAACCCACTCCAGTGTTCTTGCCTGGAGAATCCCAGGGATGGGGGAGCCTGGTGGGCTGCCATCTATGGGGTTGCACAGAGTCGGACACAACTGACGCAGCCTAACAACAGCGGCAGCATATACTCTTGGGATTTGATAATGTTTGGGTGGATTGTGTGATTAATTAACTGCAAATGGCTGTGTGCTTGTACTGGAATTTACCTTGTTAGGGGGAAATTGAATAGATAAAGTAAAAATAGACTCTGTTGCCATTTTGCTAAGGACAAGTTAAATGATTCATCTTCAGATTGTCTCTCCCTGCCATTAATTTGTTGAGGGTGTTATATTATGATAGTTTCTTGAATAATTAAGTTCTCGTTGGTTATTAAATCATTTGTTTGGAACATTTTGCTCTGATAATTTTCAATATGTAGAACTTTTCTCCAGCAAGCTATGATGAATAAATTCCTGTAATCAGACTTGACCAAAGAGCTTATCTAATTTTTGGAAATTAAATTCCCTAGAAAATTATTTTAAAAGTTTCTGGAAGGGGTTGGGGTTGAATATAAGTAGAAAGGTGTCTTCTGTCTTGAAGAGAGCCTACTGGTGGTAGCTCCTTATAAACAAGTTATGAATAAAGCCTGGATGAAGTCACATAAAGTAAATATGAAACATGCTCTGTCTTCTAAATGTGCCCCAGAAATGGTAATAGCATCTTTAATTCTCAAAATCAATGATCAGAATGATTAAGAGAGTAAAAGAGTTCTAATACAGATCGAGATTTAACATTTCGGGTAATACCCTTGGACTTTTTTCAGTTAAACGTTTTAGACAGTTGGATGATAGAAAAATAGTTTTGCTATTTAGAAAAAGTCGCAGAATGCAGACAAAGGGAGAAACTAACATGAACATTTTTATAACAGGTCCAAAGTTACAAAAGAAATAATAAAAGAATTTTTTGTTTGTGAAGATGTCTCTATGTACAAAAAGCCCCAGAGAGTTGTGAGTCCCTAGTTTATCTTTGTTTACACACTCTTGACACAAGCATTTAAAAAAATGAAAATAGTACTTTTTGCACTCCCTAGGAATATGTAAAAAGTGGCATATTAATCTAAAGAGATAATATATTTGATCAGTATTTGCCTGTGAAGAACCATATGGACAGCAACGTGTAAAAGATGACAGATAATATTCAAATGGATTTAAAAATATTAATATATTATTCTGATAAGAAACTGAGCATATTATTGTATGGAGGAAAGAAACATGCATTAATTAAACAACACTAGCTGTTTTTTAAGGAATAAGGAAGTTCTGAGAATATGTAGGTTACAGCCAACACCAAAACATCTTATATAAAAATGACTCAGAATATAAAATGCACAGTTCATCTAGGAGTGAATGGGGCTGAGGGTAGTGACAGATTTTAATATGAACATACCACATTTCTTAAGCACTTATTATAAGCCAAGCCATTGGTCTAAGGACTTTGAATTACCACAGTGACTTTGTGAGATAAGTGCTGTTGTTTAACCCATTTTACAGATGAAGAGGGCTTCCCAGATGGCGCTAGTGGTAAAGAACCCTCCCGCCAGTGCAGGAGACATCAGAGATGCCAGTTCAATCCCTGGACCTGGAAGATCCCTGGAGGAGGGCATGGAAACCCACTCCAGTGTTCTTACCTAGAGAATGCCATGAACAGAGGAGCCTGGAGGAATACAGTCCATGGGGTCATGAAGAGTCAGATACACCTGAAGGGACTCAGCATACACACACGCACAAATAGAGAAACTGAGGTTTATGAAGATTAAATGACGCGCTGTGTGGTCTTGCAGCTAGTAAACGGTAGTGATGGATTCAAAGTTAGGTCAGTCTTTACTACCCTGTCTGCGTCACCTCTGTAGATGTATTCTTTGCCAAGTACTGGTGCTAAAAAATGAGTTCCATCCCTTTCTCACATTTGAGGGCTTCCAGAAGAACTGATATCAAGCAGAGGAAAGAGGTCAGCCCCTTTCAGGTGTGGAGGAGAAGGGGATGTGTAGTTCCAGTGTTGACTTAAGTATATGTGGTGTGTCTGTAGCTTGGCACCATGTCCAGAAAATAAACAGTTTCTGGCTAAACCGGTTCTGGGATAAAACAAGGGACTGTGGCCTTCTTAGGGTCTCAGATGCTGCGCCGAAGTCACCCTGTCCGTTCAAGTTTTCCCATGCCTTAGGCCAACCTGAAATAGACATAAAGGATGTTCCTCTGCTGCAAACACTCTTGTCTTCTTAAACTGAAACAGCGATACCTGTGTTCCTTCCTGGATTTCCTTCATAATCTCCGGTGACAAATGGCCTGTGTTCACAGAGGCCCATGATCTGCCTGCACGGGTTCTGTCCATATGTAGGAATTGCCAGCATTTGAAACTTTAATTTAAACCCAGACCCATCCTTCTGCATACAATTGTATTGTGTCTAGGAATATTCAGTTGAAATGGCTTCTGCATACTGATGTAACCAGAATAGAAACAGTGGGAAGGATAAAATGTGTATCCCAGAGGCACTATTCAGAACCTTCTGAGCTATGTTCCCTGATGCTCAGTTTTTATTAACGGTTAAATTAAGAGGTAGATAAATTGAGTTAAGCCCCATCACAGAGCAGCACAGTAACCTGTGAGAGCAAAGGATCAGTATCTCAGATACTGGGTGATAACATAGATAAAGTTCTTAAAGGACAGGCGGAAAACCCTAACATTCCCTTCCATCTCCCAGCCCTGATTAATTAAACTCCTTGGTAGTGAGGTCATGGAAGCACCCCAGCCCACCTCCAACCTAAGCAAATAGTTTCAAAGTGCACCTATTTTTAATTTATTTTCAAGAATCTTCTATTATTTCATTTCATTTTTACTCAAAATAATGAATAAACTTGAAGTCATACTAATGGAGGGCTGGATGCTGTAAATATTTTACAGTGCAGGCCAGTGCAAGCTAGGTTTGGAAGGTCACATGCTACATCCAAAAATGTTCTCTCATTGTCGAGTTGCATTAACAGCCACGACCTGGCCCAGACTAAGAGTGGGCTCTGTAAATGGTTAGATGTTCTGTTTTCATCTTTTGTTTGTGTTATTTTCCTGGCTGATAAATGGTGCTATAAGCCTTAAATAGCTACTTTGCATTCCTATGGGGATATTGTGTGCATCTTTATGCATCCATTTTGGTTAACTTATATTGTGATTCCACCTCTTTATATTAAAAATTTATATTTTTCTGTTAGATGTTTCAAGTATGTGGCTTTTAAGCATCAGTACTTCTTGTGGTCATTGTACAAGGAATGTCCTTCATTACAGACTGAAACTATGGGGAATGTTGGTGAGTAAAGGAGAAGCTGCATCAGATTTTAGGACTCTGGCATTATTCCTGATCTAGCTCCCAGTTTTCGAGAGAACTCATTTGACCTTCAATCTTGCGGAGGTAACAGAAGCCTTTAGAAATCATGTGAAGAATTCATCCCCTTTAAAAAGCAACAGAATCCTTTCCATGCGTTATCTTCCCTTCATTTGCAGAGTTTTGCATTTTATATTTGAATAAGAAGAAAAGAGAACAGTGAGCATTAGATAGCAAAGATAAAAGCCTTAGAGCTTGGATGTAGCAGCAAATGACAATATAGGCATTACTAAAGATAAAAATGAGCTTTGGGCTGATATTAATATAGTGATGAGTATGGTTACAGTGTGTGATATTTATCATAAATTAAACCATGGAAATGTCCAAGGCAAGCTTCTTGGCATACTTTTATTTCCTAGATTTGATAACATGGTTCACCTAACTCTCAGCTGATAAAAATATGGAGGCACGGTCGGATATTCTGATTTATCTCTTTGTGTTGTTGTTGCTCTCTTCTTATCCCTTCCACTCCAGTGCTCCTGTCCTTTGGTATATTTCATAGCCTGACATGCAGCTGTAATGGTTCTATTAGCTGCCACAGATGTGCTGAGCTTGCTTTTTGAAGCAAGCATGTCGTCACAGGCACTTTTTTGCAGTTCCTTATTAGTATGTGCCCTTTACTGACTCTGCAGGAGCCATCACCTAGAATTAAACATTTTCTGTTAGACCTGTCCTTACTCTGTGCAGAATGATTATAGTCCGTTATGCCACCTTCTTTCTGACAACCAGATACTGCTGAGATTACAATGAAGTCCCTGCAAATTTAAAATAGGATGCTTCCTGGGTGTACGGGGCTTTGATAACAAGAACCATTTGACGAAATGCCTTCCAGAGAACAGAATGTGATAGAGGCTCCTTGAAATCATATTATGGAAACTCCTGGTTCTTATTAGACTGATAACATCAGGAGCTAGCATCTTGGTGTTTAGAGTAGTTGAAAATCTACCATCCTTAAATGATCTCAGAATGGGACAGGTTAACTCAGAGCAGGTCTGGGAGTGCTGCCTCTGCAAAATGAAAAACACCCAACCGAAAATGAGAATTTCCAGTTTCTCTAATTTTAGGGATACAATTTACATCTCACTCTAGAAGTGCATTTTTCTCATTCTGCTCAGCAAAAGCAGTTTCCTTTTATTCTTCAGCAAATTTGAAGTAAGGAACCCAGAATCTTAAAAGAGGCCAGTGAGTCAGGAGGATTTAGAGAACTATCAGTTATAGCAAAGGCAGCACCTCTCCTAATGGCTATCTGTCTGATAGTGTGTAATAAATACAAGATTTCTCTTTTATTTCTTCCTTTTTATGCATGCTTCCCCCTCCACCATCTGAGAAATGTTTGTCATTTAGCTGTTCTTCATGATAGCTTTAGAAGTTTTCATTATCTTCTCTTTAAGTCATTGCCCATCAGGTATGACCCTTATGTACTGTATCTCCATCCCAAAGAGCAGACAAGATGACACTCCATGCTCTGAAATCTGATTTGGCAAACTTCAGATTTGTGATTGTGGTATTTTTCTGAGAGGACAGTAAAGACAATTTAAAGACATTTTTCCTTAAAAAAATGAATAAACTAATATTGAACACCTTCCACATGTGGATGATATACCTTGACTTTGCAATTCAAAGATGAAGCTCCCACAATCTGTCACAGCCAGTTAATAGAGATATATGCCAGAAATTACTGAAGGACAGAGAAGTAAGATACTGCCTTGCCTTGCATGAAGGGTCTGCTTCAGAGAAGAGTAGGTATTTGACCATGACTACGAGTAAAATTGTATTAGGCAGAGAAGGAGGAAACAACACAAGCAGAGTTTAAGAGCATGGAAATGGTTTTGAACTGTGAATATTCTGTTGTGGTTGAGGAAGCAGAAGCACAGGGCTGAATATTACTGTACAAGGAAAGATAATCAGGATATGACAGGTAGCTTGGAGCTAGCTGAGTATCATGAAAAGGTGTCCCAAATTTATCCTTTAGGAAATAGGAAGTCATCAGTAGTTTATAAAGAGTAATTATTTGATATTTGTATTCTAGGAAAACAATTCTGGGAGCAGATAGATTGGGAAGACAAGAGTCTGTGGCAGAGTGACTAAAGAAGGGTCTAGGAGACAGCTGATTAATAACCGAGCAAACCAAGTGACAGTGGTAGAGGAAGGACAGAGAGGCACGCAAGGCATGTGTAAAGATGAATGGGTACAGCTTGCTGAATAGGTGTGGATAGGCTGTGTTTATGAAGTCGAGGCTTAAAGATGATTTTGTGGTTCCTCTCTTATACAATGGAGCAGAGGGCGATGCCAATAAATGAGGGACCACATAGAACACTAGGTAATGCCATCAGTGTTACTGGTGGCACCAGATATTACTTTCCCCCTCTACAGCTTCAGCCTTGTTGATCCATGCCTTGGTTTATGGACAAAGTATGTTATGTCAATATTTTTCAGGATTGACCTTGAGAATCTGGTCAGAACAGGAACCAAAAGATTATCACTGATATTATTTTTGGGTGTAAGATAGTATCATTTCTAATTTGCACTTTACAGAGTGTGTTTATATAACTAAATTTGCACTGTCTTTTCAGTTGTTAGCTGTCTTTCCTAAGTGTACTGCCCATGAACCTTTAGGAATCCTGAGATAGATCAATGTCACATTAAAATTTAAGGAACTCCTTCATGAAAACCACATGCTTCATTTCCTGAGGATTGTTAGCAAGCCAAGGAAAAGAAAACATGTCAGCTCTGTATTGTTATTGGTGCTTCTTGCTTAACTGCTGCTTTGCCTTATACAGTGGTCCTTAGTAGCTGCTTCTCTGTAAAGACACAAAGAACGCATGTGGCCAAGACAAGGAAGTCTAAACTTCATTAGGGAGTTTTTAGAAAGAGCTGCTGTGGTTTAGGTGTTTAAGCGCTTGGATCGTTTTGAATATATCAGAAGATATTAATATGCTTTTGTAAGGGTATTTTTCCCTTTTTAAAAATTCTAAAATGGAAGGTCAGACTAGGCCAAGCATTGACTGGCTTTTTAGATTAATGTTTAAAAAGATGGAGTAGCTGCCAGCACCTTAAAAGAGTCAGGAACATGACTTGGATAGATGTAGAATTTTCTTGCAAATTTGGCTTTTGGTTTGTATCTGGCTAGAAAAGTTATTTTATTTTCTTTCCTCTTCCATCCTTTCTTCTTTATACCCTCTCTCCCTCCCTTCTCCCTTTCTTCTTTCCTTCTTTTCCTTCAAGTATTCGTGTCTTTCTTATTATTCATGCCTTAAAGAAAGCTTCTCTCTTAGCTGGCCATTCTTTAAAACCTAATGGCAAATCTTAAGCTCTTCTCCATTTGATAACCTCATTAAAGCCAGGGAAGCACTATAATGTATTTCTTTATTTATTTCAAGGACCTGTACTGAGTTTAGAATCATCAATATTCATTGTGGATTTTGTGGAAGGGAAGAGCGACTGAAAGTCAGTGTATTGTGTCTTATTGTGGTTAGGATTCTCTGGGACAAGGATAACACGTAAATAAAACAAATGCACTAAACATTGAGACAAATTTGGAACAGACCCTTGTAAAAACAAACATATACTTTTGAAAAATGAATAACAGAAATACAGTTTGTCAATAATTCATCATTAGTGCAACTGAGCCTCTAGGATCTGGTATATTAAAAGCCATTCTGGGGCTTTTTTCCAGCATGCTCTACTTTAGGGAATGTTGACTTATAGTGTCACAGTAAGAAATATGAACCAGGAAGTTTTGTTTTTTGGACCTATACCCAGAAAACGATACACCTCACCTAAGAACATCTGGAGATTTCTGAATCACCAAATGTTGCAGCTCAGAAGAGGCTGTCATCGGAGAATTCTTAGAGATACTATTATTTGGCTATTGATTATTCTCAAGAAACTTTAATTTTCAACTTAACTTCCCAGTGCTACTCTATATTTTACTTTTAAGTCCCCCACTTCTGTCAATTTGTATATAAATTATGTAAATACACTTCTATTTGAGGATTAGAAAGATAAAAATGCCAAAGAATATCCATGTATGGAACCCAAATAAAGTCAGGGCTAAACTTCATTTATATGCTTATTGGTCTTTAATTTTTACCTTACTTCCTTGGAGAAAGTCTGAAAAACAATCTTTACATTCACTATACTGTGCTTACTTTGTGCCCCCTATTATTATTATTATTATTTTTTAATGTAATCCCATTTAAAAGCTAAGGCAACTGAGGCACATGGAGGTTAACTAACTTTTTCTAGGTCTCATAGGTAGTACTACTCACAGTTGTGGAATTGGGATACCAACTCAAATCTTCAAAGACTAAATTTCTCATTTTTTTCAAGAAGTAAAAAATTATGTATTCAGGACTGTCAGGGCATTTTTTAAAGAATAGTTTTGGGAATGATAAGTAGAGAAAGAGAGGTCATTGGATGTGTGTCTGGGTGTCATCTACTCAGAAATAAAAAATGAAAGGATAATTAAACTGGATGGGTATTTGTGTCTTGAAGCATAAAATATTCAATGCATATCTGTTAAATTTTTAAAGTTAAAACGTTATCACTTACATTATCCTCACAAGGCCATTAATCTATACAGGCATCCATGCAGCTACTGCAAATTTGCTGTGTGCACGTCAGTGCAGACGTGGCCTTCAAGAGAAGACTTTGAGACAGAATTTAGTGTGTATTTTCAAGAAGCCTGCAGTCTGATGTGTGTAGCTATATAAATTCTGGAAAGTTCTCGGAGGAGTGTTAAGGATCAAGTTGTTGAAGGAACAATCTATGCACATTTTTTGCGATGTGGCAGAGCCCCATTGTTAAGAATGCAGGCTTTTGGATAGGTGGGAAGTTTGAAGGAGAATGGCCACGTGAACATGGCTGAGCCTCTTGACTGTTCATCTGAAACTGTCACAATTTGGTTAGTCAGCTACACCCTAATACAAAATAAAATTTTTTAAAAAAGCATAAATAAATAAATACAAGGGAAAAAAGAATGCAGGCTTTGATATTAAACTGCTGGTATTTAAAGTCCAGCTCTATCACTTGATAGCTCTCGATTCCTGGGAGCTCGTTAATCAGCCTCTGCTTCTATTGCTTCATATGTAAAATGAGGATAACAAATACAACCTATTTCATGGGACTGCTTGGTAAAACACTAATGTAGCACTTCCTATGTGCTGGGCAGGGACCTAAACATTTTGGAAGTAGTAAATTATTGAATTCTTGGCAGAATTAGGTAGGTACTATTATTGCTGATATTGAGAGAATAAAAAGATTTGGTATATACAAAGTATTTAGAGCAATGACTGGCACATAGTAAATATGTACACAGTAAATGTAGCTTAATAAATAAATATTATCTTGAGTAAAGAAACAGGGAAATATATTGGAAGCAGGAAAATATTTGCATAATCTTTAGAGGTAAGAGCAAATACATAATACATGCTTGCTGAAGTCACAATCCTAAATTTGGTTCTAGTGATCAATAAAGAGACATTCTCCAGCGGAAAGTGGCACCACGAACTTCTCAATTTCCATTGTCAACTTATGAGAGATGCCCAGTTATTCACATTTTAGTGGCTTAAAAGTAGCACCAATTATTTCATTAATATTTTCCCCTTTAGTTGAGTAGGCAGTCTGCATAGTGAGAATGCATATATGTATAACAGTTTTATTACAGTGATATGATAAAATGTAATGAAAAAATGTGATTCATAAATAAACATACCCTTTTTTTGTTTTGGAATTTCCTCTTGAGAGAAAAAAAAAACAAAACACAAAGCTAGTGACCACAGTCCAGGACATGGTTCTCTGGCTACAGTGATTCTCCTTTAAAGTAGTGGTTTGCTTTTATCTACTCAATAGACACATTCATTATAGCATGTGTGTAAAACTGTGGCTGCCCAGATGTTTTCTGGTTTGCCATTCTGTGGACTCGGTGAGCAGCGTACCTTTTCCTTGACCGTGAGTTGTTGTTGCTGTTTTTTAACTGTAGATATTACTAATAACTTTTAATCAATACATTTCTTATTCATTCATAATAGTCATTTGACTGTTTTCTAAGTCCTTCTGATGGTCTCTCAGCCCTTGCGAGCACTTTCTGAATGTTGCTGCTGTGACGTGTTTTTCTTTAAGTAAATTAACCTGGACATGAAGGTAGATGCTTGAGTTTAATCTGGATTCCAGCTCATGTGCAGCTGCCCATGTGTCTGCACTTTGTTACTTTATCTTTTTGAGCTGGAGAGGTCCATCCCGATGCCATTGTGTTCTGTGTTTGGTCCCAGAGGGGAAGGCGATGTTGAGGAACTGATATGGGGGTTTGTGTGTGATAAAACAGAGAGGGGGCTTTACCCAGGAATCACATGATAAGCAGGAAGAAGGAATGGTTCTAGTTATATTATCCAGCACTTCATTCCACACACATAAATGTTATATATAAATTACATACATACAAATACAGATAGATAGATAATTGTCCCTTTATTTTTCTAGTTACCTAACAGTAAAATCCATATGTGTACAATAATAAATTGAGAAAGCAAATGATATGGATTAACAGAGAGGAAGTTGAGGGGCAATTTTAGAAATTTCCCAAGGTATAATCTAACCTGGAGAGTAAAATCTCTATTAATAAATCAGATTTTGTGCTTCAGAAGCAAAATGGTTGGTGGATAGGATATCAATATATCAGTATTTAGAAGCAACAACATAAGTCCACAGCTACAGTTCTATTTCTTGAAGCAATTGTCAGCAGTAACTAATTGATGTCCATAAAGTACTTCTGCAAATGCCAACTGTTAAAAAATATGCTCAGAACTCTCTTAACAGCAATAAAAGGAAATTCTTCTCCCCCCAGGTGTCTAGATGCAAACCTTATCACATGTTACTGTTTTAAATACATAAGAATTTTGTAATGCAACCTATTCTGGCTTTCAATAAACTCGTCCAGTGGGGAGAACCAAATAATTTGCATGGTGCAGAATTTTTAGAAATATGGCTACTAAAATGTAGGAAGCTTTATCATCTTATTGCACACAGTTTGCTCTAAAATAGAAGGGGAATGGAAACACAGTGATGATATATTGTCATGTGGACCACTTTATGGCCTGCATTCTTTATAATACAACAGTTGCTCCATTGACACCAAGTTATTTATTGAATAGTAGGGCAAATAGACCAGTAAATCATGGTTTCACTTCTAGCCAATCAGAATCAGCTCTGGTTTTGTGGAGTGCTAATTTTTTAAGCTTATTTATTCTGCTTGCTTTCATTTTTATCTTTATCAGTCTCTATTTTATAGCAATCTTTTCTTTAGTAGACTTTAATCTGGAGACATTTTAAAATGTGCCACATGTCAAATCCAATTCAACTGAGATACTTAAAGGCTTGCTATTTAAATTAAATATGAATGCTTTCAAAAATGTATACTTGTATCATAATTGCTTAAAACTGCATTTCCACTTTATGTATGTTATAGATTTGAATCTTTTCAATGTCTGCAAGAACCAAAGTTAGGTTAAAAAGAAACAAAAAATAAAGTATTCACATCACATACGTCTATACATCTGATAGTGTAATTAGCAATCAAAAGTACTACATACATGATGTAATAGAAACATTATAATTTTGTGCATCCTGCTGTTGATGGATTTAGATACCACATTTTCCACATTTTCTATTTCATTATTTTGACTAAAAAAAAGATAAAAATAAAATAACATGTTTTCTTTATCTTAGTCTAACCTTTTTAAATCATCCTTCACGCTTCTTTTGCTTTCCTTCCGTGTCTGGCCCTCACTTTCCCAGTTTACATAGGACTTGTTTTTCTTCATTTATCTTTACTCTTTCCTGCTCTGTAGTGCTAACACTAATAATAACAATAGAAATCTTGCATCTAAATCTGGGAGATTTTAGAGGTCACTGAGGTTACTTCTCTGCTTTTAGTTAGCTTTCTAGCCATTCCAGAATAAAAGTTATCTGTGCTGTTCTCGGTTTCACCATAATAAATTTCTTGCATTTATCAAGTTACCTTTGACATTATTTTTCTAAAAACTTTATGTATCCTAATATTGATAGTTATTAAAATATTACCTCTCCTTTTTCCTCATAAGGGCTACACATTTTCACTACTTTCTTCTGTGAAGTCGCTCAGTCATGTTGCAGTCTTTGTTACCCTGTAGACTGTAGCCTGCCAGCCTCCTCTGTCCATGGGATTTTCCAGGCAAGAATACTGAAGTGGGTTGCCATTTCCTTCTCCAGGGGATCTTCTCTACCAAGGGATCAAACCTGGGTCTCCCACATTGCAGACAGACTCCTTACCTTCTACCTCAACACATTTCACTCTTTTTTTTTCTCTTTACTAACCTGTTCAACTGATCTCTGTTAGATATATCAAAAGTTTAATCACTTTTAGTAGAGTGAGAGTACTTTATCAAAATATTTTTCTGAGAGTGTGTATACTCAGGCATCGCACTATTTAGACATTTTCCACCAGTGGCTTTATGTGAGTGTTTAAACTTTTCTACATCCTCCTGTGCACTTGAGCTAGCTCTCTCCTGCATTCGTTCTGTTATTTGTGATGCTTCAGCTTCCTCTCCAACTGACCAGATTGTATCCCTCTTAATCTTCATTCATTTATGCCTGGGCAATTAAAAAGACAAAGACAATCATAATTGAATTTTATTCATAAGAGATATTTCTGTTGTTTGCTACCGTCTTGAGAACTACTCTAGAAAAGACAAAAAGTGTGAATTTGATTAACTATGGAACCGGGCTCACACCTTGATACTGGCTCTGAGTAGGAATGGAACAGAAATCTCATTTGTAAAATGAGTATAAGAACTGTCCATAGATTAATACAAGTTTTAACCTGAATGAGACAACATTTGTAAAGTTCTTGGCACAATTTGCTAGTACCAATGATGAGGTCATGGATATGAGTATGCTATCAGATTAAATAAAAACATTTTTTCTTCTATTATTTAAATATTTGATGAAACTTTTCTTAATTGATGGACTAAAAAACAGAAATAAAAACAAATATAAAAGGAAGAAGGAACCCCTACTCATTTTGCACGCTCTCCCCTCCTCCATAAGCTACTGGTTCCAAACCAAGAAGAGATACATTGGAGGTGAACTTAGCTATAGTTCAACCAGTTGTGGAAGGCTTGTTTTTCTACTTAGCTATGGAAACAAAGTTACATTTGTAAAATGGACATGAACTACCTTCTCATAGGGTTATTATTTCTGTGGATACAATCATCAGTAGAACTTCCTTGTCATGCTCTGCTAGGCAAGTGTTCTTTCTGCTAATAAATTATGTTTTTAAAATTAAAATTATTATAGATGGTTCCTATTTCAGATGTCTTATAATTTTCATGAATCTATATTTTTTCAGTGTATGCCCCTTCATTGAGATCTAGCTACATATGAATCTGTCCTTCAGTGATTTGTCATTTTAGTAAACCCCTAAAAGTGGCAATTTAAAATAGCACAGTAACTCACACATGAATAAATGGGATTTGTTAAATTTCTTTTGAAAAAAGTACAGATTTATTCACATCTAGACGTGAACTCCACATCACAAGCTGAAACAGAATGGTGAGTTTTTTCTTGCTGTGAGTGAATAAAACTGGGGTTTCAGCTAGAAAAGATACAACCTGTGATAACGTAAAAATAGATTCTGTAACTCTACTCTTGAAGAATTTTATCTCACCTATCCATCACATGCACAGGAATGGTGTCTTTTACGCTCTTGTAGAGTTTTTTAACTATCTTTTTATGCTACTGGATATATTCTGTGAACCCTGAAATTACCTGTTAGTAATTCGTGGTTAATGTGGTATTACAGTAACTGATAGCAATGAAATCTGTTGCTCTTTCATTGGTCATCATTTAAACTGGGATTAGAAAGCTCTAAGGATTCATAGTCACAAGGCTGGATTTCTGAATCAGACCTTACTATCCATTTCCAACTAATACAGCTAAGTAATATAGTCCTTATCTCATAACATTGTTGCTAGAGTGAATAAAATAGAAGTATAAATTTACCCCAGTGTGTGTGTGTTTGCACGTGTGCATGCTTAAAGAATTTTCTCATTCATTAATTTAAATCAAGAAAAATCAAGAAATATTGATGGATCTGCCATATGTCATATGTCATGGATATGGAGATATGAATAAGGACACAGTCCCTGTCCTGCAGGCTGTCCCTGTCTAGTGAATAAGACAGATAAGTATATTAACTATCAGCTAATGTAATCAACACAACAACAGAGGAGTAGATTCAGTGCAATGAAACACTGTGAAGGGTTGAAATTCTCAGTCTAAGTCAAAGAGGGCAGGCTCTTTGCATTTCTACTGAAATGGAGGGAGCTCCATTGTGGAGTGACTTCAAACAAGAATAGCCTGCTTTTGTGAGGGTTATTTACTTGACATTAAGAACAGCAACGTTCAAATGCTCAAAAGTATATCTAGAGTGAGTGTGTTTGAATGTGTGTGTGTGTATTCACTGGCACACACACACCACACATCTATATATAAATGTTTATTCTCCTATTGCTGCTGTAACAGTTACCCAAATTGAGTGTCTTAAATCATTGAAAATCTGTTATCTTAACAATTCTGGAGCTCAGAAGTCTGCAGTGAGTCTCAATGGGCTAAATCAAGGCACCAACAGGATTACATGCTGTTCTGGTGGCTCTCAGGGAGGATCTGTTTTTGCCTTTCCCAGCAGTAAGAGCCTGGCTAGATTTCTTGTCTCATAGTGCCATCTTCCATATTCAAAGTCAGCAGTGACCAGTAGAGGAATTTGCAAATGTGATTACATAGACCTACTTGATTCATCTAGGATAATCTATTTTTTCATCAGCTGATTGACAAACGTAATTCCATCTCCAACATTAGTGTCACCTCCCCACCACTGCCAAGTGACATGACACATTCATGGATTCCAGGGATTAGGATGGGATCATCTCTGAGGGGGGCCTTTGTTCTGATACCACAGAAGTGTATATGTTTTCCAGTTAAGAATTGGATATTAGAGAAAAAAATGTAAAAAGAAATAAACAATAAACTAAAAGTCTTGTCCCATCTGCACACTGAAGAGAAGACCAGGACTTGAACCTTTTGTTAAAGAACTTTCCTGTTTCATATACTGTTTACCATATTGAGACACAAACTATGCAGGTAAAC
The DNA here is from genome assembly GCA_006410615.1 of Neotragus moschatus. Lineage (NCBI taxonomy): Eukaryota > Metazoa > Chordata > Mammalia > Artiodactyla > Bovidae > Neotragus > Neotragus moschatus. Next base: position 609,770 of record SJYA01000946.1, read on the forward strand.
AGATGGAAAGTACCATATGAATGCTATCTCTCTCTCTCTCTCTCTATATATATATATATATGTATAAAGGATAGAACTCACATTTTGCATATTTTCTGTGAAGGGAAGGTGGAAGAATATGATCTCTGTGAAATGAAGAAGAGGTGGTGCATTTTGAAGTTGTTGTTGCTGTTCAGTTACGAAGTCAGGTCTGATTCTTTGCAACCCCGAAGACTGTAGCCCACCAGGCTTCTCTGTCTATGGAATTCTCCAGGCAAGAATACAGAACAGGGTTGCCATGACCTTCTCCAGGGGATCTTCCCAACCCAGGGACCAAACCTATATCTCTTGCAATCTACCTGCATTGCAGGAAGATTCTACCCACTGAGCCACCACGGAAGCCTGCATTTTGGTAATGGGACTTCAAATCCAGGGCAGATGAAAAGAACATTGTTACAAACTTGAGACTTCATTCAAAATTGAGATTTAGACAGCATCTAAAAAAACTGCCATTTTCCTTTATATTTCTTCCACGTTATGTGAAATTGTAAACTCTATAATAATAATCAGTTCAGTTCAGTCACTCAGTCCTGCCCAACTCTTTGCGACCTCATGGACTGCAGCAAGCCAGCCTTCCCTGTCCGTCACCAACTCCTGGAGCTTGCTCAAACTCATGTCCATTGAGTGGGTGATGCCATCCAACAATCTCATCCTCTGTTGTCCCCTTCTCCTCCCTCCTTCAATCCTTCCCAGCATCAGAGTCTTTTCCAGTGAGTCAGTTCTTCACATCAGGTGGCCAAATATTGGAGTTTCAGCTTCAGCATCACTCCTTTCCAGTGAATATTCAGAACTGATTTCCTTCAGGATGGACTGGTTGGATCTCCTTGCAGTCCAAGGGACTCTCAAGAGTCTTCTCCAACACCACAGGTCAAAAGCATCAGTTCTTCAGTGTTCAGCTTCCTTTATAGTCCAACTCTCACATGTATACATGACTATTGGAAAAACCATAGCTTTGATTAGATGGGCTTTTGTTGGCAAAGTAATGTCTCTGGTTTTTAATATGCTGTCTAGGTTGGTCATAGCTTTTCTTTCAAGGAACAAGTGTCTTAATTTCATGGCTGCAGTCACCATCTGCAATGATTTTGGAGCCCAAGAAAATAAAGTCTGTCATGGTTTCCATTGTTTCCCTGTCTATTTATCATGAGGTGATGGGACTGCATGCCATGATCTTTGTTTCTTGAATGTTGTGTTTTAAGCCAACTTTTTCACTCTTCTCTTTCATTTTCATCAAGAAGCTCTTGAGTTCTTCTTTGCTTTCTGCCATAAGGGTGGTGTCATCTGTATATCTGAGGTTATTGATATGTCTCCTGGCAATCTTGATTCCAGCTTGTGCTATAATAATAATAATAAACCAACACTATTAGTACATGACACCACTTACTATGTGCCAAGCACTCTTCAAATTGCTTTATATATATTAATCATTTATTTACCACCAGGGCTGTCTTCTTGACCATGAGTCGATCTACTTACACAATCCCCACTCTAAGAAGCCCCTCCTGCACCCTCACCCCCACACCTGGTTTAATGCTATGTGGTCAGTCTCTTGAAGGTTTTGACTATTTTAAAATGAGTTGGGCCTACATTTGATCGTAGGCCCTGTAAACCTGTAATTGGTTGTGCTCATCACACCAGAGCTATACACTAAATAATATTATTACCAGGATTTTGTAGAAGAGAAACTGAGAGAGAAGGGTTAACTTGCGAAGATCACCCTGATGGCCTGAAAGAGAGCCAGGACTTGAACTGAGGGGAATGAACCCTGAGCCATACCTGCCTCCCACTTCCTGGAAGGCAGAGATAATGTCTTCTTCCCAACTATGCTCCACTCTGCTACATGTTTAACTTTGCTAAGTTCTTGGTGAACTAAATCATATTTGATGGTCTTAGGTATAAATATTCACTTCATTTTTCAACTAAGAGAGATAAACGTGAAAAAAAAATTTCTGAATCTTTTCCAAAACATTTGTTCAAACAGACCAAAATCGGCTTTTTTCCCTTCACTAAGTCACATGCCTAAGGATATTCAGTTCAGTTGCTCAGTCGTGTCCAACTGTTTGTGACCCTGTGGATTGCAGCACATCAGGCTTCCCTGTCCTTCACTCTCTCCCGGAGTTTGCTCAGATTCATATCCATTGAGTTGGTGATACTATATAATCATCTCATCCTCTGCTGCCCTCTTCTTTTGCCTTCAGCTCTTTTCAGCATCAGGGTCTTTTCCAGTGGGTCAGTTCTTCACATCAGGTGGCCAAAGTATTGGAGCTTCAGCTTAAGCGTAGGGAGATTACCTTGTTCAAAAGTCCACTATTTAGTGTTTATTAGTTAGGTTGATATTAGTTATTAGTTAATAACTAGTTAGGTTCATATTAGCAAAATATTCTGGAAAGATCTGATAAAACTACACAAAGCAATCTTATATCTTCATCCTAATTTATTCTTAAAAACCTTAATTTTAGAAACAATGGTATTATATATTTCCATTGATAAAATTACTCTAAGAACTATAATTTCATGTAGAATGAGAATAGAAAAGCCATATATAATAATAAACTATTAGGATGGGAAGAGTAGTTGAGAGGGCTTGTTGGTTATTAGGCTTCAAATTAATTTAATATGCATTTTCTTGGGTTTGCTATGTGCTAATGCTAGGCTGTACGAGGGAAATTTCAGTAATAATTATATTAATTAACAATAAAAAGTCATCCTCAGGGAGCCCAGAGTCCCACGGGCTGAGAGATCCAATTATTTGAGAGTCTCATCAGAAAAACTCTATGGCAAGGACTGGAAATGATGCATAGTAAGACCCTGAGGCCAACATTTGGACATTTTAATGTTTATTTTACCAACAGATATCATGTGTAACTTTGAGCAGCTCACAGCCTAAATATATTCAGTATCTCCACTTCACCCTCTGAGGATTGGCACTAATATTATCTTTTCTACCTACTTCATGATGTGATGTAAGTACTAAATGGATTCATGAATGTGAATACATCTTAATTTTTTTTTAAGGGAGGAGGAGGAGGAGGGAGGTATTAAACTAGGTATTTTTCTTGCACTAAGTAGTTTCAAACAAGACATAGGCCATAAATCACAAGGTATAGAAAAAGAAGTCTTATTTTGTATTAGGTACAGCTACATTACTTTAATCTCTGTTTTACTGCCTTACATTATCCATGTTCAGTTGACTTAGATGGTTATTGGACCAAAACAAAAAGATTGAAGATGTTAGCAGTGCTCATTTACTCTAATCCTTAATTCACAATCCTATATTTATAATTCATATTTGGTGGACTCAGCTAATAGAGAAGCCAAAACATGAAACTAACTTGTTTTATTCATTTAATCATGTTATTGGGCATTTATTATTTACAGGGTACAGCACATAATACAGTGGAGAAGGAAATGGCAACCCACTCCAGTGTTCTTGCCTGGAGAATCCCAGAGACAGAGGAGCCTGGTTGGCTGCCGTCTCTGGGGTCACACAGAGTTGGACACGACTGAAGCGGCTTAGCAGCAGCAGCAGCAGCAGCAACAGCAGCACATAATAAAGAGATAAAGGAGATAAATAAGATATAATCTGTACTTTCAAGGAAAGCATGGTTTACTAGTGATAATAGGGATAAAATACGTGCATACAGGGCCAGATGCACAACTGCTATGGAATGGCTGTGAAGATTCTCAGAAGGAAATGAGCATATGAAATAGAAAACTATATAACTATCCGCCTGGATTTATATGTATATATATTGTATGTGTGTCTCAGAAAAAAACAGTTAAAATCAAGCAGTGTGGGAGAAGTAGGAAGTGTAGGGGAAGGTATTATTATTTGAATACTCCTGTTATTTTATAAGGACGAACCAAAGCTGCCTGGGAGACTGTATGTGTTGGTGAAGTTTTTCATAGCAACTTTTATTGTGGCTTATGAAAATTTAAATTCCTCTCCTGAAAAGTTTATTGTGAGGAGTAATAGTTTTGCAAACATGATCAGTAGATCGAGGAATAAATTAATATTATGATAAAACCTCTGGCCTGGAGGTTATGATAATGGGGAGAAAAAATGTCTGGCTCTAACTGGTTCAGATCATTTCAAACGATGTTATTACAGTATTTGCAGGTTTCAAATACTAGATGTAAAATCTCCCTAAGAATATACCCATTTTGTGTGTATAATAATTTCCATTATTGTAACTTTGAAGGGTTGTCACATTCACTCACTGTTGAACTTCACTAAGTGAGATGAGCGTCATAGAATTCATTACAGCTGACTCACTTTAAGCCAAACAGGCTAGCTCAGTAGGATATTCCAGGCCCCTCCTTGAAACACAAATAAAACATTTTACAACAGGAAGCTAGCTGTTGGCTGTCACTATTTTCAAAAATAAAGTAGCAAGTGACAGACGCACCAAGTCTAGAGTGGCTTGGAATCTAAGAACTACTTTTTTTTTTTTTAATGCTAGATCAGCAATTGTTTGGTAAGTGGTCTAACAGGAATTTCAGAAACAAACATACCCCCAAACACTGGATTGAAAGTGAAGTTGCTCAGTTGTGTCCGACTCTTTGCGACCCACTGGACTGCAACCTACCAGCCTCCTCTTTCCATGGGATTTTCAAGGCAAGAGTACTAGAGTGGGTTGCCATTGCCTTCCCCGTCATTACTCCCAGACATAACCAATTGGATCATATCTTCTTATTTTCAATAAGCAGTCAGCACTTCTCAAGCACTGGATTAGACCTGAGCAAAAATTATTAAGATTACTCAGAGTCAAAGAGTAATCTTGTTCCTGCTGGACACCTGCAGTGTGTAGTAATGCCCTTTTAACGTTCTATCAAGGTCCCTGCCTAGACTGTCTGACTTGACATTGGACACTACTAAGAGGAGACAAGCATGCAGAGAGAGTGATTAATGTAAGCCCTTCTGCAACTAACCAGAGGCCTAAGGAATTCTTTTCTGCAACATTCCAGAGATAATTGCCCACCATTTTATCTCGGAGAGTGTTAAGTCATTAAAAAAATATGGCATACTGTGACATGCAAGGGGGCGGTGTTACTCAAAGAATGAAATAAACAGCAAAATGGAAAATTGAGGCTAAAAAAGAAAAATTTGAGTGTGTAGAGTCTTTAAGGGAGGGTAGGGTTCATTTTACCAATGTATATCAGTTCTTTACATTGATAAACTCAAGAGGTTTTACACAATTTCTCCTTTACAGTCTGATAAGCTTCATGACTTCCCTGAAGAGGTACTGTTTTTATAAGTAGAATCAAATATACTTGCCAGTTGGAAACTTACTTTCTTCAATTTCTATAAATTAATTCCCTATTGTTAATGACTGTATAAATGAAACTAAACAAAGTACATACTTTAAAAATAATTGATTAGAAATGGAAATATGTATAACATTATTATGTTTGAATCCATTACTGTCTTATATGAGATCAATTCTGTTCCAATTTGGCATCGACAATCCACAAGAGCATCTCCGGTTCCAAAATATTTTAGCCAAGTATCCTCTTCATCATGCTGAGGCTGGGGGCTAGGGGAGATAATGGACTTCAGTTGTGTTCGGAACGCCGGTGCGCGCCATATGGCCTATTTTCCACTGGCAAGTTAGTCCTTAAAATCTTCAGGGATTCCACAACATATGCATAAGTATTATAAATTAATGTTCTAATGTGCTTTGAGGCCCTTGCTGAATGAATGACAGGCTGAATAAAAAGAAAAACATATTTTTTTGAAAAAAAAAAATAGGTGTGTAATTCTCCCCAGGCACTGGAATTAGGAGTTTGAAGAGAGGCAAGGATTTGATCCTTCCTTTTCTTGAATTAACTCCTGGAAGATATACGGAAATGAGGCCGTTTTTTTGATACTTCAGCTTTCAGAGATGGCTGTAATCATTCCAGTGAAACTCCTTACATCATCTTAGCTTATTGCCATTTTTAAAGCATATTTTAAAGTTCTCTTTTTCTTTGCAGTTTTAAATAAAAACAGAAAATACATTTAGCCACATGGAAGTGATCAATCAGCAGGTTCATTTGGTTAAAAGCCCTCATTTAATAAATGAGTCCCTGGCTTTGGTAAAGCAGTGGACAGATTTTCTCTTTTCTCTTTCCTTCCTTCCTGCATTCCTGTCTTCCCACTTTCCTTCCTTTTNTGGCTGCCGTCTCTGGGGTCACACAGAGTTGGACACGACTGAAGCGGCTTAGCAGCAGCAGCAGCAGCAGCAACAGCAGCACATAATAAAGAGATAAAGGAGATAAATAAGATATAATCTGTACTTTCAAGGAAAGCATGGTTTACTAGTGATAATAGGGATAAAATACGTGCATACAGGGCCAGATGCACAACTGCTATGGAATGGCTGTGAAGATTCTCAGAAGGAAATGAGCATATGAAATAGAAAACTATATAACTATCCGCCTGGATTTATATGTATATATATTGTATGTGTGTCTCAGAAAAAAACAGTTAAAATCAAGCAGTGTGGGAGAAGTAGGAAGTGTAGGGGAAGGTATTATTATTTGAATACTCCTGTTATTTTATAAGGACGAACCAAAGCTGCCTGGGAGACTGTATGTGTTGGTGAAGTTTTTCATAGCAACTTTTATTGTGGCTTATGAAAATTTAAATTCCTCTCCTGAAAAGTTTATTGTGAGGAGTAATAGTTTTGCAAACATGATCAGTAGATCGAGGAATAAATTAATATTATGATAAAACCTCTGGCCTGGAGGTTATGATAATGGGGAGAAAAAATGTCTGGCTCTAACTGGTTCAGATCATTTCAAACGATGTTATTACAGTATTTGCAGGTTTCAAATACTAGATGTAAAATCTCCCTAAGAATATACCCATTTTGTGTGTATAATAATTTCCATTATTGTAACTTTGAAGGGTTGTCACATTCACTCACTGTTGAACTTCACTAAGTGAGATGAGCGTCATAGAATTCATTACAGCTGACTCACTTTAAGCCAAACAGGCTAGCTCAGTAGGATATTCCAGGCCCCTCCTTGAAACACAAATAAAACATTTTACAACAGGAAGCTAGCTGTTGGCTGTCACTATTTTCAAAAATAAAGTAGCAAGTGACAGACGCACCAAGTCTAGAGTGGCTTGGAATCTAAGAACTACTTTTTTTTTTTTTAATGCTAGATCAGCAATTGTTTGGTAAGTGGTCTAACAGGAATTTCAGAAACAAACATACCCCCAAACACTGGATTGAAAGTGAAGTTGCTCAGTTGTGTCCGACTCTTTGCGACCCACTGGACTGCAACCTACCAGCCTCCTCTTTCCATGGGATTTTCAAGGCAAGAGTACTAGAGTGGGTTGCCATTGCCTTCCCCGTCATTACTCCCAGACATAACCAATTGGATCATATCTTCTTATTTTCAATAAGCAGTCAGCACTTCTCAAGCACTGGATTAGACCTGAGCAAAAATTATTAAGATTACTCAGAGTCAAAGAGTAATCTTGTTCCTGCTGGACACCTGCAGTGTGTAGTAATGCCCTTTTAACGTTCTATCAAGGTCCCTGCCTAGACTGTCTGACTTGACATTGGACACTACTAAGAGGAGACAAGCATGCAGAGAGAGTGATTAATGTAAGCCCTTCTGCAACTAACCAGAGGCCTAAGGAATTCTTTTCTGCAACATTCCAGAGATAATTGCCCACCATTTTATCTCGGAGAGTGTTAAGTCATTAAAAAAATATGGCATACTGTGACATGCAAGGGGGCGGTGTTACTCAAAGAATGAAATAAACAGCAAAATGGAAAATTGAGGCTAAAAAAGAAAAATTTGAGTGTGTAGAGTCTTTAAGGGAGGGTAGGGTTCATTTTACCAATGTATATCAGTTCTTTACATTGATAAACTCAAGAGGTTTTACACAATTTCTCCTTTACAGTCTGATAAGCTTCATGACTTCCCTGAAGAGGTACTGTTTTTATAAGTAGAATCAAATATACTTGCCAGTTGGAAACTTACTTTCTTCAATTTCTATAAATTAATTCCCTATTGTTAATGACTGTATAAATGAAACTAAACAAAGTACATACTTTAAAAATAATTGATTAGAAATGGAAATATGTATAACATTATTATGTTTGAATCCATTACTGTCTTATATGAGATCAATTCTGTTCCAATTTGGCATCGACAATCCACAAGAGCATCTCCGGTTCCAAAATATTTTAGCCAAGTATCCTCTTCATCATGCTGAGGCTGGGGGCTAGGGGAGATAATGGACTTCAGTTGTGTTCGGAACGCCGGTGCGCGCCATATGGCCTATTTTCCACTGGCAAGTTAGTCCTTAAAATCTTCAGGGATTCCACAACATATGCATAAGTATTATAAATTAATGTTCTAATGTGCTTTGAGGCCCTTGCTGAATGAATGACAGGCTGAATAAAAAGAAAAACATATTTTTTTGAAAAAAAAAAATAGGTGTGTAATTCTCCCCAGGCACTGGAATTAGGAGTTTGAAGAGAGGCAAGGATTTGATCCTTCCTTTTCTTGAATTAACTCCTGGAAGATATACGGAAATGAGGCCGTTTTTTTGATACTTCAGCTTTCAGAGATGGCTGTAATCATTCCAGTGAAACTCCTTACATCATCTTAGCTTATTGCCATTTTTAAAGCATATTTTAAAGTTCTCTTTTTCTTTGCAGTTTTAAATAAAAACAGAAAATACATTTAGCCACATGGAAGTGATCAATCAGCAGGTTCATTTGGTTAAAAGCCCTCATTTAATAAATGAGTCCCTGGCTTTGGTAAAGCAGTGGACAGATTTTCTCTTTTCTCTTTCCTTCCTTCCTGCATTCCTGTCTTCCCACTTTCCTTCCTTTTTTCTTTTAATGAAAATTCAAATTCCTTCTCTCTGTATGCTTCTTGGAACTGTAAAGCACTGCGGACCTTATTTTCTACTGCAGAACAGTGATTTTACAGGAAACATAACTCCACCAAGGACCACCAAATAAACAAAGTAGAGCGCTCCGGATTTTACTCTCAAAGCAGGGACCAAACTTCTTGCAGATCAATTCAGCACTCACACATTCAGAATCTGATGGTAATTTATGGACTGTGGGAAGAGAGCATTACTGCCTTTTCTCTTTCATTCCATTTTTCCATCCTTCTTTTCTTTAGGGTGTTTGTTTTTGATTAATAGATTGATGGCTTCCCTGGTGGTTCAGATGGTAAAGAGTCCGCTTGCAACGCAGAAGACCTGGGTTTGAGCCACACTGATAGCTATAGATTGAATAAAATCAAGTAACAATGGCATTGAATTCACACTAGTATATAACCAGTTAATAACTTTTACGTACATGCTATGTATATGTGTAATAACTGCTGTGTATTTATAGTATGGGCTTCCCTGGTAGATCAGTGGTAAAGAACCCGCCTGCCATTGCAGGAGATGCATGTTCAGTCCCTGGATTAGGAAGATTCCCTGGGGAAGGAAATGGCAACCCACTCCAGTATTCTTGCCTGGGAAATTCAATGGACATAGGAGACTGGCAGGCTGTAGTCCATGAGGTCGCAAAAGAGTCAGATACAACTCAGTAACTGAACACCACCACCAAAATTATACAGTATTATAATTGCTACACATATGACAAATTAATTACTAAATATTTTAATTTTAATTATCATTGTTCATTAGCAGAGATCAGGTCATGTAAAGAAAAGGGAAATTTTGGTCAAGTTGATATAAGTTCAAGTCCTCTCACTTCTTGGCCCTCATTTCTTCTTCTGTAAAATGAAATTAACTATTCATAGTTTATATGGCTATTGTGTATATTAAAAGCCACAAAATATGCTATATACCTAAAATAGTGTTTGGCACATGTACTTGCTTAATAAACAGCAGGTAATATATTATTTCATATTATGCAAGTTGAGTAATAATTTCTAGTCTCCTTGGACCATCCTTGGTGGGTGGAGAGGCAGGCAGAGTAATTTTTATTTTCTGCCATAGAAACTACAATAAGGGAAATGTAACACTTACTCAAGGTTACCCAATAAGTCACTCTCTGTCATTAGGACTTAAGAGTTTTCAGCTTCGCTGTTTGATTTCAGTCCATTAGGCCACAAAGTCATCAAAACAAACCAGAAAAGAGCACCATCAAAAAGCAAAAGTAATAAAATCAAAGGATCCTGGAGGAGTATTGTACTAAAAGCCATCTGCTATCTAAGTCCACATTCTCAACCCTCTTGAAATGTTATTTGTAAAGCTTTAAAAGGCTTGACTGGAAACCTTCATGTCTTTTTAAAGATACAGTATATCTATTGCTGACTCATACATGCTGAATTGAGTTGTAATATAGATTTTTGAGTATACATCAGAGAAATGCCAATACTTTTTACATTGCCAAAGCCCTTAGGCTTTGCTGTTGAGAAAGATTTGTGATTAGCTAAGCAAATGATTCTTGCTATAGCAGTAATGGTGAGACGATTTGTGTGTGTGTGTATGTGTGTGTGTATGTGTGTGTGTGTGTGTGTATTTGTGTATATTTTATAAGTGTGTTTGGAGAATGGAGATAGTTGCAACATTTAAATGATAAATACTAGTGTGCATGAGCTTCCCAGGTGGCTCAGTGGGTAAGGAATCCACCTGCAATGTAGGAGACATGGGTTCAATCCCTGTGTCAAGAATCTCATGGACAGAGGAAACTGGTGGGCTACAGTCCATAGGGTTACAAAGAGTTGGACACGACTAAAGTGACTGAGCATGCACAACGCACTGTATGCATACTTTTTTAGTTCTTTTGTTAATATCCAATATTCGCACTAGCCTACTAGAATTTCTGTGCCATAATCAGGTGAAAGAAAAAAAAAGATCCGTAACTGTTGTCTTAGTGTTTCCACTTGACTTTCATACCTTGTCTCCCTGCCTTGCTCTGTCAAATGCCCTTATTCTTCCCACTCCTTTTTTCATTTGGGCTTGGCAGGCACACTTTCGCTCAGTGCCAGTGTGGTAACCTTAAACTTGCTTACTTAAATGGCTGATCTCTTATCCTCCTTTATGTGGTTTGTGGGATTTTTTCTGACTCTTTGGCTTATTACTTCCTTCTACCACTTTGTAGATTTGTCTCTCTCATTGTGCTTCTGTTATTGTGTTATCTTTCACAAATAAAACAATGAATATTTAAAACTTAAAGCCTTTTTAATCCCAGTTATGAAGGCAAATATTTTTATGTGAACAATAATGAGGAGGAAAATGGATTTCTCCAAGCTTTATAAAGCCCCAACAAGGCAGAGAACAAGTTCTCAAGTTATAGGATTTTACTTGTCCTATTTCTAAGGAGTGGAGCAAAAATTTTTTTTGCAGATATTTTAAGAGACGGCAAAACAGGGAATCAAACCAAAGTCATCACAAAAGGCTCCCAGTGTAGACCCAGCCATCTGCATATAGTTCACAGAACTCTTCTGTTTATTTATGAGTCGTGGAATGTGTAAAGCCAACTTCTAGCTGTAAAAGGACATACAGTTGCTCTCATATAATTTCTTTGGGCCTTTTTTTCTGCAAAATCAAGAGTTTGCTTTCTCATACAGAGAAACACTGCCATGCATAAGGATCCAGTTTTGGGAAATTCAAATTCTTTTGCTAAAGCATTTAAAATGACAGCTAAAAAGTACATTTAAAACATAAGGGTATAGTATTTAAATAAATGCAATTGATCTTGATATGTATACACAGAAGTTCTGAACCTGTCAAGAACACTTTAGAATACCTCTAATACACTCCAAAAAGGATAAAATTAAATTGGAGACAGAAACATTAATTTTCTGGATAAAATTTGTTTCTTTTCAAGACAATAATCTTCGACTGATAGGCACAAATGACAATGAAAGAAGTTGTGTATTTCACCTTAAGACTTGACAGCTTTCTTCATAGCAAGGTTTTCTTTCCAGAAGCTTATGTATGGAAAAATTATTTCTCAAATTTCATCATGATATAATGAGTTCAGAGAACTAAATTGTTTATACATGAAAAAATTAAATGTTTCTGCCTTTCTTGTTCTGCAGCTCTGGGCTCTATCTTCCTAGTTAAAAAGAACATTATGTTTTGCAGGCCAGCAACTTTCTTGATATGATGTTTTAGTTTAATCTATCCAAAACATTACCCTCCAGCCATTCTAAGAAAGTTACTTTTCTGACATGATGTGATTTTATGATCTTATTGAAACATTTTTAGCCTTAAGCATTAAACACAAATAAATGGAAATGGGTGAGAGCTTGAGTGTTTGACCTCTAAACGTATGTTTAGAGTTACCTCCTGAATAGGTGAAAATGTAAAATGTTACATATACCCAGAAATGTAACAATAAAAACAAATTTAACACTAGGCCAGGTCAAAATTATCTGACTCTGACTTGTCTTTTCTCCTTATAATTTTCAGCTGATCTTGCCTAACATCTGGGGATAAATAGAGCACGTACAAAGGAGATGACTACCCACAAAAAAGGATGGAACAAGTGTAAAATGCTCTAGTTTTCTATTGCTAGACAGAAAATCTTCCTCTCTGTACATTTAAGACCTTTACCATAGGGGAGGTGTCAGCAAGTAAATGTCTTTTTTTTTTTAAGTATGAAAGCCTGACAGCAGAATTTCATAAGCTTGGGGGGAAAAAGACAAAGGCCATTGGTCATACGAATTGGAGTGCGGATGAGAGGAGAGTTTGATGTGAAAAATAAACTTGACAACAATAAAAACTTGAGGGTTTTTTTTTTTTGCCTCTGCTTTTGCAATAATCTCAGCTATCTAAAATAGGTTAGGAGGAGATTTAGATCCACTGAAAATAATTCTTGTATCATTTGTAATTTTGTATGCATTTATGCTAAGTCCCTTCAATCATGTCCAACTCAGCAACCCTGTGGGCTGTAGCCCTCCAGGCTCCTCTGTCCGTGGGATTCTCCAGGCAAGCCCAGAGTGGATTGCCATGCCCCCCTCCAGGAGATTTTCCTGACCTAGAAATTGAACCCACGTTTCTTCTGTCTCCTGCATTGGCACGCCGGTGCCTTACCACTAGTGCCACCTGGGAAGCCAATATAGAGTGAAACCCAGAAATAACCTGCCCTTGAGGAGTGCAGAAATTTACTGAACACATAAAAACACCTAATTAAAACATATACAGATACATGCCGATAGATGCCCAATTGTCATTTCTTCTGAGGACCATATCCCTTTTTGTTAATTCTGATTTCACATTCTTCTGTTTTGAAGTTTCACATTTGCAGTTGGTAGTTTCTTCGTGAGATCTGTTTTCCATACCAGAATTTAGAGCTTATAAGGAAAGTGCCATGAATATTTATTTGTATCAACAGCACGTACAGGCATCCCAGTGATTGATTATCTTCTTGAATGGGTGGATGTATGAATGGATAAGTGAAAGTGATGTACCATGTGACATGGTACACTTTGCACGGAATGTGAGGTTGGAAGGGGGACAGGTGAGGAAGACAGGTTTTGAGGATCTGAAATACCATAGATATTAGACTATGTCCTATAGGAGGCAATTAAAGAATTTTAGCAGGAATGTGACACAATAAAATTGATGATTTAGCAGAGGATTGTGAAGGTTATGTGGAGGATGACTCATGAGAGAGAGGTCAGCATGGAGACATTGGAAGTGTAGTAATTACCACAGTACTTCATTTTTTTTATTTTCACAGTACTCACTTCTCCCTGATAATTTGCTTAATTATACATTTATTATCTATCACATCCTGCTTATCCTTCTGTGAGAAAAGAGATGATATCTGTCTCATTCGGTGCTATAGGCCCGGCCATGTTAAATACTGGCGTAAGTTAGGGATTCAATTAATGTTTACTGAATAAATAAGTGACAACTTATTTAATTATAAATATTGTAAATAAATAGGGTTTTGTTTGTTTGTTTGTTTGTTTAAGAACTTGAACATAGTTAGCAAACAGTTTGTAAATGTCCGCTTAGTTATACTGTATCTTATTTCTACGTACACTTTTACAAGTGAAAGTGAAAGTCGCTCAGTTGTTTTCAACCCTTCATGAGTCTCCAGGCCAGGATACTGGAGCGGGTAGCCATTCCCTTCTCCAGGGGATCTTCCCAACCCAGGGATTGAATCCAGGTCTCCCACATTGCAGGCAGATTCTTTACCAACTGAGGCACGAGGGAGCCCAAACTCACCATCCATTATGAGAGGACTAGAGACTTTCAATAAACTAGACATAATTCTTGCAATTGAGAATGCAGCAATTATTTTCAAAGACTGTCAGGTTTTCTGATTTGTATCTTCACTTTTTTCATCCTGTGTTCTCTTAGACATGAGGCAAACAAACAAAGGAAAACCCACTCAAGCTAATTTTAACACATAATCTAAAGAGGCTTGCTTCTGCAGCCCCTTAGATTTTCTTCTTTAGAGATTTGTGGTTTATTTGGGCTGAGATTGCAATTTACCTTTTCATCAAGATTAGAATAGCCTCTTATCAGCACGAGAATCTATTTAAATAAATTTACCACTGCACTTTCTCTTAGTGGAAAAAAAAAAAACTTCTCTGTGCATAAGCATTTAAAATTCTTTCAAAACCTCAGGCAAAAATTCAGTGATAATTTTCTTGCAGGTGTCTGTTATAAAAGAAATCATAGTGTCCAGAAGCAAGTAAATAACCTTGACAACCAAATTCTATTTTCCACTAAAATATGGTTCTCTTGTCTTCAATGTCCAGAAATTTTCTCACCTGGAAAGTTGGGAAAATCAGTTTATTTACATATGTGGCTCATTTTGAGTCTACATTGTGGATGGTTCCCAAGCACTGGAGTTTTATATGTAGGATGTGAGCATGTTTATTCACTCTTACTAAATAAACACATATCAATTAAGTATGAAAAATATGTTCTGAAAAATTAACAATTTGTATAGAGTTTTCCAAAGTCTTATAGTATTATTCAAAACTGAAAAGCTCACCTTATCATTGCTAAATTGTTGCTATGGGACTAAATAAAAATATGCTCAGCAATTTAATTTTTTTCATATATACTTAGCTATAAATATCAGAATAATAAGCTTTGCAAATAGTTACATTCTAATCAATCTATGAACTCTTTAGGTTCAGATATGTAAGTGTGGACTTTTATTGCCTCTTTTCTATTTCGTACTTGGCCTTTCCTAATATTTTTAGAGCCTTTCATAGTTGTTCTAAGGTAGATGTTGAATTAAAGTATTTGGAAAGAAAATCAAGTAGTCACAGAAATCATATAATCTATAATATGTGTATAAATATTGTTTCAAAAAGAATTTGAGCACATGTCATTTTACATATTAACAAAATAAGCAAACTAGTTCTGGGATGGTGGTGGGGAATATTGAAAAAAAGTACAAATTAATATATCTAATGACTAAGATATAGTCATTCAAATTGTGTTGCATATAATTAAAGTCAGGTGGGACTAGTCAAGGCATCCTTTTTCTACACTTTAAGGGGAATTGAGGGGAAAACAGCAGATATCCTAAAGTACATCTTAGGATATGTAATATTCATGCCATACCCTCAACCATCTTTTCACCTACCATGGGCCTCAGTACAACTAATCTTCAGGGGAGTTTTGTAGATAGTCATTACTTTATCAGTGAAGTCCTTCTAAAGAGCTTAAATACTTAAGTGATTTCCCTTGGAGCAGTAATAGTAAATTATGTGGTGCTCTAATTGTGCTATTAGTTTATCTAAGCTAAAATGCAATCTACTTAATTTGAGGGTTTTATTACACATTGGTCTCAAAAGGTGAAACACATTAAAAGCATATTGGTTCTTTTAACAGGAGGTTAAACCTTTTCAGATGGATGGAAATACTGTGTCTTACAGTTACTTTGAATGTTAGTGTAAGATGTTTATTTTGATGCAGAAATGTAACTTCAAAAATTTATAGGATACTTGTTTAATGTTTATTAATTTGTTGTCATTTGTGGGGTTGAAGTTATAGTTCTTTCAGTAAACTCTATTCTAGTCTCACAATGTGTTGAATCAATATACAAATTCATTATGAAACTATACCACTTACTTTGTGATGTGTTTAAAAGTTAAAAACACAGGAAATAATTACAAATAGGTAGAGCAGAGAGGATTTTTAGTCCAGTGAAACTGAGTCTTTGTGATATTTTAATGATGAATATGCTATTATAAATTTGTCCAAACCCATGGAATATATAACATCAAGAGTAAACACTAAGGTAACCTATTGAGGTAATAATGATGTGTTAATGTACGGTCATTGATTGTAACAAAAGTACCACTCTGGTGGGGGATGTTGATAGTGGGGGAGGTGTGTGTGAGTGTGTGCACACATGCGTGTATGCACAACATGTGTGTGTGTAGGACTCAAGGTACATGGAAAAATTTCTGTAATTTATGTTCAGTTTTTTTTTCAGTTTTTCTGTTCAGTGAACCCAATGCCATTCTAAAAATCTGTTTTTTAAAGGGAAAAACCAGTTCTGCATAAAGTTAAAGTGGACTGGGATAATTTACCATCTATTCTTATTTGAATACCATAAAATGGGCAATTGACTCCATGCTATAAAAAGTGCTTTAGAAATGCTATATTTTTAAAAATGAATTTTCATCTTAGAATTATCTTTAATTAGCAGGTATAACATTTATCAACACACTAAATTTTGGCTTAAATAGTGATAGGTACATGTCTGTATGTGTAGCTATATGTATAGCTACATAGTCATGTATGGATGTTGGACCATAAAGGAAGCTGAGTGCCAAAGAATTGATGCTTTTGAACTTTGGTGTTGGAGAAGAAGACTCTTGAGAGTCTGTTGGACTGAAAGGAGACCCAACCAGTCAATCCTAGAGGAAATCAGTCCTGAATATTCATTGGAAGGACTGATGTTGAAGCTGAAACCAATATTTTGGCCACCTGATGTGAAGAACTGAAAAGACCTGATGCTAGGAAAGATTGAAGGTGGGAGGAGAAGGGAATGATAGAAGATGAGATGGTTGAATGGCATCACCGACATGATGGACATGAGTTTGAGTAGGCTCCCAGAGTTGGTGATTGGAAGGGAGGCCTGGCGTGCTGCAGTCCAAGAGTCGGACACGACTGAGCAACTGACCTGAACTGAACTGAACATGTCTGACTATATCTAGAACAGGGTTTTTCAGCCTCGGCACTATTGGCATTTTGGACCAGATAATTCTTTTGTTTGTGGGTGACTGTCTTGTGTATTTTAGGATGTTTAGTAGCATCCTTGATACACATCCATTAGATGCCAGTAGTACCACTCAAGTTGTGAAAACTAAAAATACTTCCAGATTTTGCCAAACGTCACCTGAGGGAAAATTGCCTTTTGTCAAGAACTATTTTTTTTGGTAAGAAAATATGCACAACTCTATTTTATTATTCAAAATGTGTGGGGTGAGTGTGTGTGTGTGTTTAACCTCCCAGTTTTACGTGTAGAGATCAGGTTTTAAAAAGACAAGAATGCAGAGGCAAAATGAATATTGTTTAAGCTTGTTGCTAATTTACACTGCTACTATCAGATTGTGCTTTTGCCTCCCTTTTCCAAGGGATAATTGGTAGATTGGCAAATGATATATGTAGCCTTTTACCCTCTTGCTCAAAGAACGAGAAGGAGTGAGAACCTGTTATCAGTACACTGAGCTCTCCTTTCTGCATTAGGGGCTGCTTCCAGCTAGCTGTGCTACAGGCATCCCTGTGCTTCACACCAGAAGGCTTTAGAATAAACATTTGGCTGAAACGTCTTTATGGGATGCATCCAGCTGTCCTGTGAAGAAACTATTGCCCACACCCACGTTCATTAATGTATGACTTTCCAAAATGTTTGTCTGCACATAGGCAAAGGCACAATGCAAATGTGAACAGTATGCTGTTAAATGATCATTCCTTTAGCCAACCCAGTGAACTTAGAATGTGTCCATGTATATCATAGATGGTTTAGTGAACCTTTTTCTAAAGTATGATGGAAATTATTAGCTGAAATTTTAGAAGAAAATAATTTATAATTATTATTTCTAATCATAATAATTAATATATTTTATTGTATATTATAATATATTCATTATATTGGAGTTCCAAGGTGGCGCAGGGATAAAGAATCCACTTGCCAATGCAGGAGACATAAGAGACGTGGGTTTGATCCCTGGTCAGTAATGTCTCCCTGAGAAAGAAATGGCAACCTGCTCCAGTTTTCTTCCCTGGAAAATCTCATGGACAGAGGATCCTAGTGGGCTTCAGTCCATGGGGTCAGAGAGAGTCAGACATGACTGAGCAACTGGACACACATACTCACATTTATTATATTTATTATGTCATATAGCAATATAAGAAATTATAATAATTATATAATACATAATAATATTAGAAATTACTAGATGGAAATAATTATTGCTGTGAATCATGATTCTAAGTCGCTCTTATAGTGGATTTTAATGCTACAGAGGAGTTTTGCAATTAATTGTAGTACAATTTTTATTTCATTTTTGAGAATGACATTATATATTTTACAGTTTTTCCATTTTAACCCTGTCTCCTTACTCAAATTTCTCTTCCACCTTTCCTGTATTACTTTGTACATATTTTCTACTACTATTGCGTCTCTAAATTGAATAATATATCAATGGGAGCATGAGATTCAGAGTTGACACCAATGAAACTACCACATTACTTTAAAACAATTTTCAAGAGAAAAATGCAACCCTCTTTCCATTTTGCTACCATTAATAGGTATTTAGGAAAGTACCTTGCCATATGCCAGCTCTGTCTTTAATGAGGAATGTTATCTTCAGTCCCATAAAATGTGCATCTAGTTAATTGTATATAAATGGGTTATATTTATATACTGTAAACACGAACTTGTGCAATTGTGTCATCATATTACCTTCTCACATCAACTGCTTTCTAAAACAGTTTTAGGGAGAGTAGCAGCGGCAATCTGAAATTTTACTTAAACATAAAATTTTGAAGGTAGCAGCTCTTAATATACTTTAAAATTTGAAGTGTTTTGTATAAACAACCTTGTGATCCAAAAACTACCGTACAGTACAGATACTATATCATCAATAATTCTCTGCATAATTATGTTTTCAATGTGCATTTATCATAATTCTGGCATATTAAATGGCGATTTTTAGGCATTTTGTAAGATTTCTGTAGCAAAGTTCATCCCTTCTTTTTTCATTTTGTTTTTCTTCTTTCCAGATGAGGACGGATGCAATGAGAACTGTGTGCCTAAATGAATACCTGTACTCTTGACTAAATTAGTTTGGCATAAACACAGCACTGCTAGCTCTCAGTACAATTGAAAATAAGAGCTGTGGTTCAGAGGTCTTTCTTTTCAGAGTTCTGCTAAATCATGCTTAAAGTTCAGTTTGTGTTCCAATAGTAGCATTTAAGACAGCATAGTTAAGAATCTCTTAACATTTCCATTTATAACTTCTCTCCCTTCTAACATTTTCTTTATTGATTTTAGGATATTTCATGGTCACAGTTTATCAGTGGTTATACCCAACGACCTAAACATGCAATTAAAATTGTCCTATTTTAGCTAGGTGATAAACTGGCCCTCACTATGTTGCTTTGGGAATACTATTTTCTTTCCTCAAGATTTCTTCTTATTACTAATTATAAAATGGAAAAGAACATTGCTGAAATCAAACCCTTTGGAGAAATCATGTTAGGTTCTGTATAGATTCAAAAATGAAGCTGTCTAAACATCATTTTGCCTTGTCAGTAATACTTACTGGGCTTTAACATTCAATTCCAACTGAAACCATTCATTTATTTATAGTTTGTGAATGCAGAAAAATAGCATGAGGATTCCTATGTTTTTATAATTAAGTGGTCACATGGAAAACTGCCATCCAAAAGAACATAGTGTTACATGAAACTTGGCCTTTTGGCAGTCATGTGTGTGTGCCCCTCTCTCCCCAACCAAGGGAAAAATCATAGGCTATTATAATGAAAACTCATTGTAGTTCAACTTCCTTATTTTAAAGATGAGACAATTTTCTTCAAATCACCTGGGTAATGACATACCAGTCACAAAATGGGTTTCCTGACTCTCAGTATATGTAGATACCAATAATTTAGGGCTTTTGTCCATTTCATGTTACTTCCAGACTTCTTTTCTCTGATGACTCAAGATATCATAGGCCAGATTCTCAGCAGTTTAGAGGGCTCTGTTTTACTAATGGTAATGACACACTTATACTATAATATGTGTATGTGTGTGCATGTGTGTTTCTGGATAAGGCTAATTACAGATAATATTCAACTTCTGCTCATTCAAATGAACTAGCAACGTCATTTTCTTAACTTATTTTGCCTTTTAGGATTTCGTTTTCTTTGTAAAATACTAATATACCCCTGCTGATTGTTTTAAGAGGGTTAATTCACTAAATTCAAAGCATTTATTGTTTTCTTTCACTCACCACACTCTTCCACATTGGCCTCCTCTTCTTCAAGCTCCACATTCTTGGGGGTCCCTGTTCTCTCTTTCTATTTCTCTTTAACCTCTGTTCCTTGAATCCCAGGCAGAAAAGTTTCTCCTTCTTCTGTGAACACTCATGTGTCTGTGTTAGTCTGAAACCTAGGTCTATACTTTGTGGTTTCAGGTTAAATTTGTTCTATGGAAAGTTAAAATTCTATGAGGTGCCTAGACTTAGTAACATTACTCTGCCTGTAGCGTAATCTCCTTTATTCTGCAAAAGAACCAGTCTCCTCTGCTTCCTTTGGGCTTCATCTGCCTTCCTAGATCCTTTATACTTTTCTTCCCTTTGTCTTCATACAACTCCACAGTGTCTTTCTCCACAAACTATTTTCTCTTCTAATGTCATCCTATGCTATTACAAATGCAATTAAACTACAATTTTTTGTGAAGACTTCAACTGAGAAGTTATTCTTCATACGTACACATATTATCTGGATCTCCATGTCTGTGCTCAGCCTTCATTGAAGAAATGGGAAGGGCTTTTAAACTACAGTCTGACGGCTAAACACGGAATCTGCTTTGCTATTGATTTTCCCTTCACTCTGTTGTCAGTTTTAAGAACTACTCTTTTCATTCCTTTGACCAAGCCATAGACTATTTGTGCTGGAAGTAGCTTTGAGGTAATTTAGTCTCATCCCATATTATATGTGAGAAAACTGAGGTTCAGAGACCCGAATGATTTGTGCTGAATCCACTCAGAGTCAGGTCTAGAAACCAGGTGTCTGGGGTTTTGTTGCCAGAGTGTCTAGCTCTGAATCCTTGCCTTGTAACTAGTTGTTTAACCAGGTTGCTACCTTTGCTATCTATGCATGAAGCATGACTTTTCTCTTTCTAAGCTCCTGAGGGGCTGAGAACCCATGGCATGGCCCTACCCCATGGCTAGGGCCCTACCCCACCACTAGACCCCAGACTAGCCTCAGGCTTCCTGTCTTCTTACCCCTAGCACCCAGCCTTTGCCTCCTTGATTGACTCATCGCTTGGTAATTCTGTTTGCGTTCCATGAGGCCACCTTGGTTTTCTTCTGATATCACTTGCCAACGTACAGTGCTTCTTTTCCTGAATTTTCTGCATTTTCTTCACTTGTCTGCCTAAGAGCAGCATTATGTTTGGTTGCTGTTTTTGACTTATCATTAGTTCTGACTGATGGAGATATTGAAGGAGGCCAGTTTCCCTGGAAATTTTTATAAAGTGACCCAAAGATTACTTTTTGAAGTGTGAAGCCTTGTTTAGGGTGAGGAACATATTCTTCATGACTTTGCAGCTTTCCTTCAGTTGTTATGAAACAGAAAATAAATGTATATGTGTTTCTATTGAAGTACCACACAAGTAATAAAAAAACATGATGTTACTGGAGGGATTCCTTTGAAGAAATTGTTACAAGGGTTAAATTTGGTCCTGGGAATCAGATTCACCTCATTTGGAACCCAGTTCTTCCAATCACTTGGAAAATAATTATCTGTTAAGTGCCAGTGTTGGAATTCAAGCACAGCTTTACCAAGCTCTAAATACTAATGTATTTCACACACCATGATATAAGATATACTCCGCTTGGGAATATTCATTTAACATAACTGAAGAAACGACACTCATGATTTTTTGCCTTTAACATGAAGGGCAAATGGACTTCGACATGCTAAGTTGCTTCAGTTGTGTCCAATTGTTTGCAATCCTGTGGACTGTAGCCTGCCTGACTCCTCTGTCCATGGGATTCTCCAGGCAAGAATACTGGAGAGGATTGTCATTTCCTTTCCCAGGGTATCTGCCCTATCCAGGGATTAAACTGGCATCTCTTGCATCTCCTGTATTGTCAGGTGGGTTCTTTGCCACTAGCACCAACTGAACAATTGGCCAAATTATTGAACATCTCTGAGCCTCAGTTGCTTCAGTTTATTCAATTATTATTCTAGTTTCCATTCTAAGAAATTGAGTAGGGTACAGCTTTTCTCTTCAGTAATGATTATGACCTAGTCTATTTGGGCTACTATAACAAAATACCACAGACTAGATAACTTAGAAACAGCAGAAATTCACTGATCACTATTCTGGAAGCTGAAAGTCTGAGAACATGGGTGCGAGCACAGTTCCATGAAGGCCCTCTTCTAGGTCACAGCATTGATCCTCACATGGCACAAGGGGAAGGAAGCTCTGTGGCGTTTTATATACAGGAGCACTAATCCCATTCATGATGGTGCTACCCCTTGACTTAATCACTTTCCAAAGGCCCTATCTCCTAATACTGTCATCATGCGTGTTAGCATTCGAAC
This sequence comes from Neotragus moschatus, assembly GCA_006410615.1. Taxonomy (NCBI): domain Eukaryota; kingdom Metazoa; phylum Chordata; class Mammalia; order Artiodactyla; family Bovidae; genus Neotragus; species Neotragus moschatus. The sequence goes on from SJYA01000946.1 coordinate 632,559, forward strand.
AGGTGAATTTGGGGGGATGGGACAAAAACATTCAGGCCATAGCAAACAATCATTAATTTGACTTTCAAGTGTATTGTTTAGACAATAAATTTGATAGCCATTGTTGTCAAATACTTCACTAATGAGATAAATAGGAATGATAATTTCTGATAATTTATTACTGAAAACTAATACACACATCCATAAGAAAATCAGGATATATGTAATGGCTACATGAAAGTGGTGAAATTTAGTGTTTTTCCCTAAAAGAAAGCCTAAAATATAACCTAGGAAAAAGAGATTTGTTGAAGGAAAGTAATAGAAATAATATACAGAAGTTGTCATTTAATACTGTGCTATTTTATGGTGTTTACTTCAACAAAGCACCTAAGAATAGTGTTTTCCTATTTTTAAAAAGTTGTGATATAAGCATTTCCGTTTCTGGCTAGGGAGTTGAGTCTCTTTCTGCCATTTTAATATTTTATATTTAAGAGGCTATGCCAAAATATATAATACCATGTTAAGGCACTGGTTACCAAGTTACAAAGTCACATCAAATTCAATAAAGGCCATTTGTTTGTCCTCCCAGGTGGCTCAGTGGTAAAGAATCCGCCTGCCAATGCAAGAGATGGAGGAGATGCGTGTTCAATCCCTGAGTTGGGATGATTCCCTGGAGGAGGAAATGGCAACCTACTCCTGTGTTCTTGCTTGGGAAATTCCCAAGGACACAGGAGCTTGGTGGGCTATAGTTCATAGGGTCATAAAGAGTCAGATGTAGATTCATGTAGCATACAATTTAGTAATTGCATCGGAGTCAGGTAAGCAGAAGGCATGGATACAGGGGTGAAGGAGAATAGAGAATAAGGGAAATAATTATTCTAGACCTAGGTAGTAGCCCAAGCTAGTGAGGGTTTCAGATGTGTCAGAGAAGAATTTGTCCTTCAACAATACTACTTCATCTAATCAGCCAGAATCCTAAACTATCTCTTGAGACTCCTTGAAGTAATCTCAAGTTATTAATATGTTAACCAAACTGATGGTAGAGTAGAAAACCTCTTGCTGATCAAATCAAATAGCACTACTTGACAATTTTTATTGAATCATAATAGTCCTTCTGAAAAATCCTTGAAGGAGGAAAGACTTTAAAACTTTGCACATGAAACTTAATAATATTGAGCCCTCCAAATTTCAATACTTTCATCCCAGAATTCAGGTGCTCTGGCCTAAGGTAGTGGGGGTAAGGTGGAGAAATTAATAGAAATTGATTTGAAACTATGAGAATCAGAATTTAACTCAGGTGCACCAATATCGTGTCTTCTCAGGTGGCTCAGAGTAAAGAATCTGCCTGCCAATGCTGGAGACACAGGAGAGGTGGGTTTGATCCCTGGGTCAGGAAGATCCCCTGAAGGAAATGACAACTTATTCCAGCATTCTTACCTCAAAAGCCCTTGGACAGAGGAGCCTGGCAGGCTACAGTCCATGGGGTCTCAAAGAGTAGGACAGAACTGAGCATCTGAGCGTGCACACACGCATGCACCACCAATCTCAAGGGAAAAATTTCTGTTCAACCATGTTGACCAACCTCACTGAACAGCAGCATTCCTTACTTATGCTTTTAGTGTTTATCAGGGATGGCAAATGGGTTTCATTCAACCTGTAGCTTTATAAGGATTAATTGGTAATGGCTTGCTGGAGTGCTGCATTTAGAAGGACTTTGTGAAAAGTGTTAGTTGCTCAGCTCTATCTGACTCTTTCCTATCCCATGGACTGGAGCCTGCTAGGCTCCTCTGTCCATAGAATTCTCCAGGCAAGAATACTGGAGTGGTTTGCCATTCTCTTCCCAGGGGATCTTCCTAACCTAGGGATCGAACCCGGGTCTCCTGCACTGCAGGCAGATTCTTTTCCATCTGAGCCACCAGGGAAACTGACATTATTGATTAGAGAGATTTGCCTTGGAATGGAATGGAGAGGATTCTTGCCAATACTTACCATTTCTAGGTTGAAATAAAATATCTAGGAGAGTCCTTGGTGAGAATTAAGTGTTTAAGCAATGTTATTTATCTTCCATTTATTATTAACCTCTTCTAGGTGTAGCCAGAGAGAACTTTACAATAGGCTTAGTAATGCCCATTTGGAGAGTCCTAGAAGGCAGGGTGGCAATATGAGCTGGGTACAGTAAGTGATTCTAGGTAAGGCACCATGTTGGCTCCTAAGAGGAATCATTCAAGTTTTATATATTTATATGTATTTTAATTAAATACATTAGGGTATTCATAAAAGGTAGGTAGCATATTTCTGAGTAGGGGAAATAAGCTGAAGCTATATTTTTTCCTCTTTTTATCACCATTTTATAGTATGCCTAAGCCATTCAAGAAGATAACCAGAGTAAATGAGGATATATTTTACTCTTCTCTTAGCACCCCTTATTTTTTGTATTTAAAGTTAAATGTGACTTTAATATAAAAGTGTGACTACCACATCAGCCAGGAATTTTTTATACCACTGTGTACTCAAAAGCCTGTTTTCTCTCTGAATAACTATGGAAGAATGGGCTCTTTAGAGATTAGATTAATCAAATTTAAAAGCAAATGTAAATTTAAATCAACCATGGAACCCTGCTGTACAGCAATTAACATTTCAAGGTAAAATGAAATGAGATGATAGTAAATACCAGTTGTATGCAGAATTGGAAGCATATTCTGTTTCATGGTGTATTTGGGCAGAGAATGGAAATTTGAAAGGAAAGCCATTATTAATACCCTAGATTTGACATTTCAAGATATAATTTAAAGTTGATTATAATTTCTATTAAAAATTTTTTTTTTCAATTTTCCTACCTCATAGTTCTGGAGAAGGCAATGGTACCCCAACTCCAGCACTCTTGCCTGGAAAATCCCATGGACGGAGGAGCCTGGTAGGCTGCAGTCCATGGAGTCGCCAAGAGTCAGACACGACTGAGTTACTTCACTTTCACTTTTCACTTTCATGCATTGGAGAAGGAAATGGCAACCCGTTCCAGTGTTCTTGCCTGGAGAATCCCGCGGATGGGGGAGCCTGGTGGGCTGCTGTCTATGGGGTCGCACAGAGTCAGACACGAATCAAGTGGACTTAGCAGCAGCAGCAACCTCGTAGTTCTAGATATGTTTCTCAGTCTTGGCATTGTAGACATTTTGGACTGTATAATTCTTTCATTAGGGACTGTGCTTTGTGTTGTAGGACATTAGCAGAACCCCTAGCTTCTGCATACTAGATGCCAGTGGCAACTTGTCCCCTCCCATCCTTAGCAGTTGTGATACAAAAAATGTCTCGAGATGCTCAGCATAGATTGGGGAATTAAGAGAACTGGGTTACCACTAGCTCTCATACTCACTAACAGTGTAACTTTGTGTGGTTCCCTATTCTCCCTAGACCAGATTTCATTTAAATAAGTGAGGTTTTTCTGTAGTCTTATTCAGTTCTAAAATACTTTAGTTTGTTCTTTCTATTACTTTCTTCAAGGAAAAAAAAAAAATGTTCCAGAGACAGAAAGTCCTTGAGGATGATCCTTGGGAATTAAGCTGAAAGGAATGGTAAGCATGGGTTAAATTTGGCACAGCAAAAGCAGAATTACTGGAGTCATGCATATGCTTTATGAATGTCACCCAGGAGTCTGAATTTTCATAGTTGTTCTTGGTTACCATGGAAATCTATGTGAAGGAATTGGGCACAGTGGAAGGGAAGGCTGGAAGGTGGTGCGGGATAGGTGAGGGGATATAAATTTTAGAGACATTCAAGAAGTAAAGGATTATCTTTGACGTAATGTTTATAACTTTAAAATCTATTTTCCGATAAAATGTATTATTGTTTATATATTTCTGATTAATATCTCTGTGGTTCTAAGTGACTCACTAAAATCATGATCTAGTCATTACCCTGGTTCAGGAATCTTCTTTTTTTTTTTTTTTTTCTCAAGGAGTAGAGGTCAAGCATTCGCCTTCTGAAGCCAGAAGGTTCATTGCTAATTTTTCATGTCCACAAAATCTGCTGTTGTGGTATTTCTGGGTCTACTGACAAGGACAGGAAGCTCCCCGTTGGTGAAGTACCTATGTATGGGCAGCACTACCGATGGATAATGGGGATTCTAATTTAATCAGCCTGAGTTAAGGAGAGCAATATAAGTTAAATCTCTCTAAAGATGCTTGATTTGTCATCCTTAGAACAAAACATCAAGGGCACACCTGCTTCTTCCTCATTTATGGTTGTGCTTTGTCATATTTCTTTGTTCTTGTCCTTTCCTAAGACATTAGTGGGCCAACCTCGCCACCATAACTCAGTGTGCACAGGTGGTGTGTGACTCTGGCTGGCCAGTAGGTACCGTTTCTCTTTGCATCAAACGCATCTTCCCCCTCTCCCTGCTCTTCCAATGAGAAATCACTTTTACTGGAAGTTATCCTTAATCACCAGTCAAATGAGCCTCTCTTGAATCTGGCTTCACGTTAACCTGCTGCTACCCCCTTACCGTATTGGCATCAAACAGAGTCATATATCAATACAAGTTAATTTCTTAAAATCTGTTAGATAGGCTGATCTTTTGCTCTGCGGCATGCAGATTATGTTGGTAAACTTGGTAATACATGGGAGTTAACCCAGAAATTGTACAGTTCTGCTTTTTCTTGTTGCAGAGCCAGGGGACAGGCAATTTATTATACTCTTATTCACCCTGAATAGGTCAGAACCGTGAAATTTGAGAATCCTTCATTTGAGGCTATCAAGTCATTGGGGAGATTAAATCTACATTGTGCTTTAATCTGCAGGATGGCCACTGCCATCTGTAAAATGTCGGATCTGTCCACATTGTTAATGGAAGGGGCACTGTCTGGGTGATCATCAGCTGAATGTAGTGACAAGTAATTTTATTGAAGGATCAAGTGAGAACTTAACCCTCTTGATTTTTTTCCCTTGAACCCATTTTCTTACTTTTTGATGGAATGAGGACATTTTTAGAAAATACAGTGACTTCTATGGTGGTTTTACACAAAATGTTTCTCACCCTTACATCTAAATTTAGTTTATCCCCTTACATCTAAATTTAGTTTATCTGAGAGGTTATGCCAAAAAGAATTAACACATTACCAAAAAATAAAGAAAAAAATGTAATTTTATATGAATTAAACCACTCTACTTTTCTAGCTTGTGCTGTAACTATTTTATAGTGATCTTTTGGTATTTACTCTTCATTTTTTAATGGACAAGGCTTGTTCCCCCTCTGTGGATGTACAGGAATTGTATTAATGCTTAACATTGCTTGAACCTACTTTGCATATTAGAATATGTTCTCTTTCTCTTTTAGACTTAGAGTTTAGGCAGGCAAAAGAGGAAATATAGATTAACCTTAGAGCTTCTTAAATAATTCAAGATTATAAGATGTTACTAAAGCTTAGAAGTCAGATAGCAAAAATAGAATCCATATTCTGCAGTTGTCATATGCCAATATAAGCTTGATCACAGAATTTTATATTTATAAAATAAGAAATAACAATTTTACACACATGTGTATATACATCCTATTAATGCTTAGGGGAGTATGCGTGTGTAAATGGCCTCAGTCGTGTCTGATTCTTTGCCACCCAATGGACTGAAGCCTGCCAAGCTCCTCTGTCCATGGGATTTACACTGATTTATAATTTTTTCACATGTAAGACTAAAAAGAGATGTATATTTGTTACTTACTGAAAATATGAGTTCAATGACTCAAAATCCACATTTTACTGCAAAAAGGGTAAATAATTAGATTTACTTTCTGAAAACCAAATTCTATAATATTTGACTGTGAAATTGTACATCTATCTCTTAGAATAATTTGGGAAGCTTTTTTTTTCTTTTTTAATCTTCAAATGATTTCACTTTGTCAGATATTTCAGTTAAGGAACAGCGGTGGTGGTGGTGAGTCAACGTGAAGGTTGAAATAGAGAGGTAATAAAATACACCTGAAATTAGAAAACAAGGTTAATGGTGATGTTTGAATGAAACCTTTTCAAACCCACTGTCAAAACACAACTTCTTTTCCCTCTTGTTTGACTCTCATGGCAACCTTGCTACCTTTTACAGTGACTTCCCTTCTCGGGTGTGTTTTCTGAATGCCTTTCATTTAATAGGCATATTTTAGAAATCTAATTTCACTGTCTGCTTCAGATCAGCGATGCTGTAGAAACCTAACCATTTTAGACTGTCTGGATGCTGTTTTCATCAAGTCATTAACATTATTATTGAGGGTGACAAGGAAGTTATCTCCCCTCACTCAGAGCATCTTATTTTTTAAAGAACACAACCCCTTAACCTTTTTAAAGGATGTGGTTTCACCACGCTAACTTTTTATGTAGAGCTGTTTTCCATTTTAATTTCAGTTTATATCTGTCTGCAGTGCTTCCTGCAAAATGTACAAGACTTTTTCATGTCAGTAAAGCGTGGCTGGGTTATGTATAGGTGTTCTCAGGATCTTAGTTTTTTAGCACATTAGAGTTGAGCCAGACTCCTCATTTTCAAGATAAAGGAGCTGAAAACTCAGGTTGTCCTGTCGAGCAGCATCAACGTGACGAGCTCTATTATGATATCCTGACACTTCATCAAATGTGTTTTCCCTCTTCTACATCCTGCCCTTTTGCACCAGTCTTACCTTTGTTAGAATATTTTGAGACCCTGAAAACCAAGTAATTTATATTAGCCTTTTTGTTCTGGATCATTTCTCCTTCATTTTTGTTAAACCATAGTATAGATTCGAGCCTTTTGCTTTATGCCATAATTTATTTGGGCCAAACTCTAACATGAACTGAAATGCAGTTTGTTATAAAAGGAATATCATTGCTTTTATAAAAATAATACGTACTTGGACACAAATTTAAAATAATACTGGTATAAATAAATAATGTACTAAAAATAAACAGAAATTACACCAGCCACTCAAACCCGTGTTTAATATTTTGGCAAACATACTGACAATCATATATCTGTGGAAATATTTATTATTCATATATGTATGAAATTTTGCCTGCATTGATTCATACCATAATTCAGCACCAATAATGCCTGAGGCTGCCATTTCCTTTAACATGGCTAACACAGATCCTTGTCAATTTTTAAAATGTTTACCATTCTGAACACATGAAAAAAAATTATTTTATTTTTCTAGCTCAGATGAAGCCTTTAAATCACCTTTTCAACTATTTTGTTCTTATTTGTATGCATACAACCACATCCTTCTAGTTTAACTGATTTGTTAAGTTTCTCTATTTGGCCATTTACTTTTTATAGATGATATTTTGCAAATAGTTTTCTCAGTTTAAAAAAAGTTCCAACTTGTTATGTCTTTTTATGCTGTTTTAGTTTGTTTGTTGTTTTCTGATGTTTGCTACCATGTTTTCCTTCATAGTAAGGATACATTTATTATTCTAAAGCATGCAAGCAATTAATTACAAGAATAGGCCTATAGATAAGCATGTTAATAGTTACTAACACCATGAATTATTTTATAATATCTTATGTGTAGGTAAATAATGTTGATAACATCTCTGTGGCAAGGAGAGGGTCTTTTATTAGGCAAGAGTAACAAATGCCCAAGTATATGTAACAAAGCTAATTAGCTGTTTACTGATTTCCTACCATTGGGTTTGCATCCCCTGGGCCTTTAGTTCTTCATCTTGTTACTGTCTTGACACTCCTATGAAGCATGATATATATATTTTTTTACCTCGTGCATCTTGTGTGAGAGTAGTTTATAGCTGAATATATTAACTTTCTACCTTGAATTTTTCCATATGCTATTTTCCCATTGAGTATAGGAAATAAGATCATTTACTTGGAGGAATTCTACATTGTCTGAAGACTCGTTGCCACAGATCTATTTGGTCAATAGAGTTAATGATCTCTGTCTCTCATATTGGGCCCCACAGCTTATGATCTGAAACATGCTTTCTACACATACTTATCTTCCTTCTACCCTTTTATTTTATTTTTGTTCTTTCCTGTCACTGCTTTTGCTGTAGCAAAGTTGCTCATTTTGTTTTTAATACAGTGCCTTCTCTTTTTTAGGATTTTCCATTTGCCTCTTCAAAGCTCTGTTGTTTTCTTCCTGGGCACTTTCAGACACCAATGAATTCAAGTTGAATGCTAGGTAACAAAGACATGGTCAATGTGTAAGGACAAGTCAGTATTTAAGGATTTTATCAACTTTTGAGTTACAATTAGGAGATCATATTGACATCAAATAAAGCCTATCAGTCTCCCCTAATGCTTATATACTGCCCTCTTTTCATGCCATGTTTTTTAAAACAAAAACTATTAACTTTGTTCCCTTGTATATGCAGTGGCAAGGACTCTATTATTTTTGCAGAGCAAAATCATTCCAGGTTAAAAAAGGAGAGAGATGAGATGACTGAAAGATATTAATAGCCACAAAGATTTTGCTTCTAGCAGTTGTAGGAAAGTATAGACTGGGTAAATCTCACTGAGAAGTACAGAAAAAAGTCTCTTAAAGAGTTGATACTTGGAACAACTAGTTCAGAGGGAAAACAGTAAAAAGTAAACTTTTTAATTAAAATGTGACTGAAGGAGGGAATCTCTTATATTTTGGGGGAGGGTAAATACTAAAGTTCAAGGCAAATTGGATGTGGCCAAACATGAGATGGCAAGAGTGAACGTAGACATTCTAGGAATCAGAGAACTAAGATGCATTGGAATGGGTGAATTTAACTCAGATGACAATTATATCTACTACTATGGGCAGGAATCCCTTAGAAGAAATGGAGTAGCCATCATAGTCAACAAAAGAGTGCAAAATGCAGTACTTGGATGCAATCTCATAAACAACAGAATGATCTCTGTTCATTTCCAAGGCAAACCATTCAATGTCATGTTGATCCAAGTCTATGCCCTGACCAGTAATGCTGAAGAAACTGAAGTTGAACTAAAGTTGAAGTTCAAGTTCAAGCTGAAGTTGAAGAGTTCTGTGAAGACCTACAGGATGTTTTAGAACTAACACCCCCAAAAGATGTCCTTTTCATTATAGGGGACTGGAATGCAGAAGTAGGAAGTCAAGAAACACCTGGAATAACAGGAAAATTTGGCCTTGGAGTACAGAATGAAGCAGGGCACAGGCTAATAGAGTTTTGCCAAGAGAACGCACTGGTCATAGCAAACACGCTTTTCAACAACACAAGAGAAGACTCTACACATGGATATCACCAGATGGTCAACACCGAAATCAGATTGATTATATTCTTTGCAGCCAAAGATGGAGAAGCTCTATACAGTCAGGAAAAACAAGACCAGGAGCTGACTGTGGCTCAGATCATGAACTCCTTATAGCCAAATTCAGACTTAAATTGAAGGAAGTGGGGAAAACCATTAGACCATTCAGATATGACCTAAATCAAATCCCTTATGATTATACAGTGGAAGTGAGAAATAGATTTAAGGGACTAGATCTGATAGACAGAGTGTTTGATGAACTATGAACAGAGGTTCATGACATTGTACAAGAGACAGGGATCAAGACTATCCCAAGAAAAAGAAATGCAAGAAAGCAAAATGGCTGTCTGAGGAGGCCTTACAAATAGCTGTGAAAAAAAGGGAAATGAAAGCAAAGGAAAAAAGGAAAGATATACTCATTTGAATGCAGGATTCCACAGAATAGCAAGGAGAGATAAGAAAGCCTNTGAACTATGAACAGAGGTTCATGACATTGTACAAGAGACAGGGATCAAGACTATCCCAAGAAAAAGAAATGCAAGAAAGCAAAATGGCTGTCTGAGGAGGCCTTACAAATAGCTGTGAAAAAAAGGGAAATGAAAGCAAAGGAAAAAAGGAAAGATATACTCATTTGAATGCAGGATTCCACAGAATAGCAAGGAGAGATAAGAAAGCCTTCCTCCGTGATCAATGCAAAGAAATAGAGGAAAACAATAGAATGGTAAACACTAGAAATCTCTTCAAGAAAATTAGAGATATCAAGGGAACATTTCATGGAAAGAGGGACTCAATAAAGGACAGAAATGGTATGGACATAACAGAAGCAGAAGATATTAAGAGGAGGTGGCAATAATACACAGAAGAATTGTACAAAAAAGATCTTTATGACCCAGATAATCACAATCGTGTGATCACTCACCTAGAGCCAGACATCCTGGAATGTGGAGTCAAGTGGGCCTTAGAAAGCATCACTACGAACAAAGCTAGTGGAGGTGACAGAATTCCAGTTGAGCTATTTCAAATCCTAAAAGATGATGCTATAAAGTGCTACAGCCAATATGCCAGCAAATTTGGAAAACTCAGCAATGGCTACAGGAGTGGAAAAGATAAGTTTTCATTCCAATCCCAAAGAAAGGAAATGTGCCAAAGAATGCTCAAACTACTGCACAATTGCACTAACCTCACATACAAATAAAGTAATGCTCAAATTCTTGTCCAAGTTAGGCTTCAGCAATACATAAACCATGAACTTCCAGATGTTCAAGCTGGTTTTAGAAAAGGCAGAGAACCAAATATCAAATTGCCAACATCCACCAGATCATCAGAGAAGCAAGAGAGTTCCAGAAAAACAATTATTTCTGCTTTGTTGACTATGCCAAAGCCTTTGACTGTGTGGATCACAATAAACTGTGGAAAATTCTGAAAGAGATGAGAATACCAGACCACCTGACCTGCCTCTTGAGAAATCTATATGCAGGTCAGGAAGCAACAGTTAGAACTGGACATGGAACAACAGACTGTTTCCAAATAGGGAAAGGAGTACGTCAGGCTATATATTCTCATCCTGGCTATTTAACTTATATGCAGAGTACATCATGAGGAATGCTGGGCTGGATGAAGCACAAGCTGGAATCAAGATTGCCGGAAGAAATATCAATAACCTCAGATATGCAGATAACATCATCCTTTTGGCAGAAAGTGAAGAAGAACTAAAGAGCCTCTTGATCAAAGTGAAAGGGGAGAGTGAAAAAGTTGGCTTAAAGGTCAACATTCAGAAAACTAAGACCATGGCATCCGGACCCGTCACTTCATGGCAAACAGACAGGGAAACAGAGGAAACAGTGGCTGACTTTATGTTTTGGGGCTCCGAAATCACTGCAGATGATGATGATTTCCTTATTCCTTGGAAGGAAAGTTATGACCAACCTAGACAGCATATTAAAAAGCAGAGACAATAGTTTGCAAACAAAGGTCCATCTAGTCAAGGCTCTGTTTTTTCCAGTAGTCATGGATGGATGCGAGAGTTGGACACTAAGGAAAACTGAGCATGGAAGAATTGATGCTTGTGAACTGTGCTGTTGGAGAAGACTCTTGCGAGTCCCTTGGACTGCAAGGAGATCCAATCCATCCATCCTAAAGGAGTTCAGTTCTGGGTGGTCTTTGGACGGACTGATACTGAACCTGAAACTTGAATACTTTTGGCCACCTTATATGAACAGCTGACTCATTTGAGAAGACCCTAATGCTGGGAAAGATTGAGGGCAGGAGGAGAAGGGGACAACAGAGGATGAGATGGTTGGATGGCCTCACTGACTCAATGTAAATGAGTTTGGGTGAACTCCGGGAGTTAGTGATGGACAGGGAGGCCTGGCGTGCTGTGGTTCATGTGGTGGCAAAGAGTCGAACATGACTGAGAGACTGAGCTGAACTGAAATACTAAAATTAATGAACAAAGTGAGAATTAACATTTGTGGTTCACCTACTAACAGACATCAGTAAGGCACTGAATTATTAGAGTTATAGAAAATGGCTCTCACTATTCCCATTTTACAGGTGGGAAAGCTGAAGTCAAAACCCAGGTCAAAGAGGTCAAACAATGTGTAGTGTTTTTATTTAATAGTTGAGCCCCAAGTCTGTTTAGATTTCAAGGGCATGATATTTCTGTCTCTACTTAGGGTCTTAGATGAGAAATCTCCATGGAAACCAACTCTGGTTTGGTGAGAGTTTGGTGAACTCTCATATTGTCAAAAAACACATTATTGAGCAGGAAAAAAAATAATCTCTTTGTGCTACCCTGAAAAAGCATTTTGGTAGGTATTGGAGGTATAAATGAATGGCTACCTACTGTTTTCTTGTTCATGTCTTTGTTGTAGTATTATCTATATTTTCAAGTTGGAAGATTTCAGGTTATATTCTCCATTTATGGCTTGTCTCAAACTGAAAGTCACTCAGTTGTGTCTGACTCTTTGGGACCCCCATGGACTATACAGTCCATTAAATTCTCCCTGCCAGAATACTGGAGTGGGTAGCCTTTTCCTCTCCAGGGGAATCTTCTGAACCCAGGATTTGAACCCACATCTCGCACATTGCAGGCTGATTACCTGCTGAGCCACAAGGGAAGCCCAAGAATACTGGAGTGGGTAGCCTATTCCTTCTCCAGCAGATCTTCCCAACCTAGGAATAGAACTCGAGTCTCCTGCATTGCAGGCAGAATCTTTACCAACTGAGCTATCAGGGATTCCATGGCTTGTCTAAATTATATAATATAAAATTATTATAATTTTCAGGTCATGCATCATTCCTTATACATGTTAGGAGTCTATGTGAACAAGCATGTACTGATCTCAGCTGTTATGTTTATCTGCTCAGAATCTTCTCTTTACCTTCCTACTCAGTCTGCCGCAGGCCTCAACTAGTATTGTTTATTTTTTTACTGTTCAAAATTTGAAGTTATTAAATCTATTTAAAATTTTATGCAAAAGTGAATATGAATATATGAGGATTCTTTTTTAATCTTTCAAAATATAACATGTGACTCTTTCACTGTACAAATGCAGGCTATGTTTAGTTTTGCTCATTAGAATCTAAGATCATGGAGGAAATAATACATTTCTTCACTTGTCTGAATCTAGCACCTAGTATGCATGTGCCTGCTTTTGAATTCAATTGTTTTAATGCTGTTTAGATAGAATATTTTTCTGTATCAAAATCATTAAAAGGAAGCATTGTGATCTATATATTTTCAGTTCAGTTCATTTCAGTCTTTCGGTCTTGCCTGACTCTTTGTGACCCCATGGACTGTAGAACGCCAGGCTCCCCTGTCCATCACCAACTCCCGGAGCCTACTCAAACTCATGTCCATCGTGTCAGTATTGCTATAAAATGATTTCATCCTCTGTCATCCCCTTCTCTTCCCACCTTTAATCTTTCCCAGCATCAGGATCTTTTCCAGTGAGTCAGTTCTTTGAATCAGGTGGCCAAAGTATTGGAGTTTCAGCTTCAGCATCACTCCGTCCAATGAATATTCAGGACCAATTTCCTTTAGGATCAACTGGTTAGATCTTCTTGCTGTCTAAGGGACTCTCAAGAGTCTTCTCCAATATCACAGTTCAAAAGCATCAATTCTTTGGTGCTCAGCTGTCTTTATGGTCCAACTCTCACATCCATACATGACTACTGGAAAAACCATACCTGTTAATAGATGGACATGTGTTGGTAAAGTAGTCTCTGCTTTTTAATATGCTGTCTAGGTTGGTCAAAGCATTTCTTCCAAGGAGCAAGCATCTTTTAATTTTATGGCTGCAGTCACCATCTGCAGTGATNGAAATAATACATTTCTTCACTTGTCTGAATCTAGCACCTAGTATGCATGTGCCTGCTTTTGAATTCAATTGTTTTAATGCTGTTTAGATAGAATATTTTTCTGTATCAAAATCATTAAAAGGAAGCATTGTGATCTATATATTTTCAGTTCAGTTCATTTCAGTCTTTCGGTCTTGCCTGACTCTTTGTGACCCCATGGACTGTAGAACGCCAGGCTCCCCTGTCCATCACCAACTCCCGGAGCCTACTCAAACTCATGTCCATCGTGTCAGTATTGCTATAAAATGATTTCATCCTCTGTCATCCCCTTCTCTTCCCACCTTTAATCTTTCCCAGCATCAGGATCTTTTCCAGTGAGTCAGTTCTTTGAATCAGGTGGCCAAAGTATTGGAGTTTCAGCTTCAGCATCACTCCGTCCAATGAATATTCAGGACCAATTTCCTTTAGGATCAACTGGTTAGATCTTCTTGCTGTCTAAGGGACTCTCAAGAGTCTTCTCCAATATCACAGTTCAAAAGCATCAATTCTTTGGTGCTCAGCTGTCTTTATGGTCCAACTCTCACATCCATACATGACTACTGGAAAAACCATACCTGTTAATAGATGGACATGTGTTGGTAAAGTAGTCTCTGCTTTTTAATATGCTGTCTAGGTTGGTCAAAGCATTTCTTCCAAGGAGCAAGCATCTTTTAATTTTATGGCTGCAGTCACCATCTGCAGTGATTTGGAGCCCCCCAAAATAAAGTCTGTCACTGTTTCCACTGTTTCCCCATCTATTTGCCATGAAGTGATGGGACCAGATGCCATGATCTTAGTTTCCCAAATGTTGAGTTTTAAGCCAACTTTTTCACTCTGCTCTTTCACTTTCATCAAGAGGCTTTTTAGTTCTTCACTTTCTACCATAAGGATGGTGTCATCTGCGTTTCTGAGGTTATTGATATTTCTCCTGACAATCTTGATTCCAGCTTGTGCTTCATCCAGCCCGGCATTTTGCATGATGTTCTCTACATATAAATTAAATAAACAAGGTGAAAATATACAGCCTTGACATACTCCTTTCCTGATTTGGAACCAGTCTGTTGTTCCAAGTCCAGTTCTAACTGTTGCTTCTTGACCTGCATACAGATTTCTCAGGAGGCAAGTATGGTGGTCTGGTAGTCCCTTCTCTCCAAGAATTTTCTACAGTTTATTGTGATCTACACAATCAAAGGCTTTGGCGTAGTCAATGAAGCAGAAGTAGATGTTTTTCTGGAACTTTCTTGCTTTTTTTGATGATCCAGTAGATGTTGGCAATTTGATATCTGGTTCCTCTGCCTTTTCTAAATCCTTTTCTAAATCTTGAACATCTAGAAGTTCATGGTTCAGGTACTGTTGAAGCCTGGTTTGGAGAACTTTGAGCCTTACTTTGTAAGCGTGTGAGATGAATGCAATTGTGCAGTAGTTTGAACATTCTTTGGCATTCCCTTTCTTTGGGATTGGAGTGAAAGCAGACCTTTTCCAGTCCTGTGGCCACTGCTGACTTTTCCAGGTTTTCTGGCATACTGAGTGCAGAAAGTGAGTGCAGCACTTTCACAGCCTCATCATTTAGGATTTGAAATAGCTTAACTGGAATTCCATCACCTCCACTAGCTTTATTCATAGTGATGTTTCCAAAGGCCCACTTGACTTCGCATACCAGCATGTCTGTCTTGAGGTGAGTGATCACACCATCATGGTTATCTGGATCATGAAGATCTTTTTTGTATAGGTCTTCTGTATATTCTTGCCACCCCTTCTTAATATCTTCTGTTTCTGTTAGGTCCATGTCTGTCCTTTATTGTGTTCCTCTTTGCATGAAATGTTCCCTTGGTATCTCAAATTTTTTTGATGAGAGCGCTAGTCTTTCCCATTCTATATTTTCCTCTATTTCTTTGCACTGATCACTGAAGAAGCCTTTCCTATTTCTCCTTGCTAGTCTTTGGAACTCCACATTCAGATGGGTATAGCTTTTCCTTACGTTTGCCTTTTTTTTCTCAGCTATTTGTAAGGCTTCCTCAGACAACCATTTTGCCTTTTTGCCTCTCTTTTTCTTGGGGATCATCTTGATCATTGCCTCCTGTACAATATCATGAACCTCCATCCATAGTTCTTCAGGCACTCTGTCTATCAAATCTAATCCCTTGAATCTATTTATAACTTCCATTGTATAATTATAAGGTATTTTATTTAGGTCATACCTGAATGGTCTAGTGGTTTTCCCCACTTTCTTCAATTTAAGTCTGAATTTGGCAATAAGGAGTTCATGATCTGAGCCACAGTCAGCTTCCAGTCTTGTTTTTGTTGACTGTATAGAGGTTCTCCATCTTTGGCTATAATGAATATCATCAATGTGATTTCGATATTGACCATCTGGTAATGTCCATGTGTAGAGTCTTCTCTTGTGTTGTTGGAAGAGAGTGTTTGCTATTACCAATGCGTTCTCTTGACTATATTAAATATCTTGGCTTTGGATAGACCTTTGGAGTTTGTGGCTAGACTTTATTTCCTGGTTATCAAGTAAATGTGCAGAGCAGCAAAAGAGAGACAGAGAGAGATTCATGAGTTTTCTACAGAATCAGTTGTATTACAGCCGCATTTTATCCATTTAAAGTTCTGTTCTTTGAATGTGAGGATGATGCCTCTAATGAGTCAACATCAGCATTACATGATCTTGAGTTGTTTTTCTGGTGGAGGTAATTACTGTTTTTGATTCACCCCCACTCTCTTGATTCTGATTCCCTAGTGATAGACTGCTTATACCTATAACATGACTGGCTAGGTGATTGTTAAATTATCTTAACAATGGTCTGAGCAATTGTGCATGTATTTTTTTTGTCTCCACATGATGTTATAATAACCACTTGAGAAAAATAGCTATATATACACATTATTTTGATAAAGCAACAAAATGACAAAGTAGACAATGAAAAATATTTCTATTTTCTGCTGTATAGCCCTTATTTCATTTCCTGCCCATTGGAAGTATTTAGGTTAGATGATTTTTTGGCTGCTTTCCAGTTCTGAAAACTTATGGTTCATAAATTCAGTATAGTTAAACAAAACATCTCCATGCATTAATTCCTCACAAGGTGCTATATTATTTAATAGTTTTAGGAACATTGTTTTCATTGTTTATATTTAGAAAATAAGCAAAATGTTATTATTATCTTCAGATAATGTACATGTCAACATAATATTATGTAGATTATTCATAGTTGGTATATCTTCACTGTATCAAGATAATAATCATTTTTTAGTCTGCTGTGTGTTGTGTCTAGGTAACATAGAAGTAGAGTATTTTGGCTTTTGCATTTGACTTTTTTTTCATAGTTAAACTTCTGATTCTCTTTGGTCCTTATTAGTTTCAAATGATAAGCTATGTATAAATTCTAAGCATAGAAAAATATAATCCTATTAAGGGCACATAAAGGAGACTGGTGTATCTTGTAGGAAAACTGAAAGGATCCATAGAAATGACAGCTGGTAAGACCTTACTCTGTGGTTGAAGAAACGGGTCAAAACAGTGTTGTGCCTCTATTTAGCTTCCAGGTTTCCCTGCATCTCTAATCCTTAGTTTTCTAGCTTATCCATGATACATTCTTTAAACTGGAAAATATTTAGGAATAAGGTGATGATGATTAGTGTATAAACCCAGTGGAAATTCCTAGAGGTGATTCAGACCAAAAAATTGGTCTGTGTTCTCCAGGAACTTCAGGGAGAAGTGCCAATGGTGTGAAATTCTCTGTAGCTTGGCATAGTTCCTTTATAGGACCCAGCATTGTCAGGTTCATGTTATTCCCTTCACAAAAAACTTTCCTGTCATTAGTAGTCTGTACCTCACAATGTGTAAAATGCTGAGGAACTGGGTAACCCTTATTCATATGAGAAGAGAAGAGGTTTACATCCTAATGCCTTGGCCATTGTGAAACATAGAAATTAGTCAATGAAATAGTCTCCTTTGAAGTATACATATGGTGAGATGTCACAGAATTATGTTTCAAAATTGATAGTGTATTTTGCACAGTGTTTTTACCAAGATAATATCATATGCCAATTATAAATATCCTTTCAGTGTTTGATGTCTCTGCTGAGTCTTTAGTAACTGCAGGTTTAAAATAAATATACTGAGAAAAATCTTGCTTTTTATTCTTTTCTTAGTAGTTTTTCTCACCTAAACAGCAAAAGGGTCAGAAGTCAGATCAGGTGGCGATCACTTTATTTTAGTCTTTCTACTTGAAATGAAAATATTTGTACTCATACATTCTGATGTCTGCACCACTACATTTTAAAAGTATCATGAGGTCAATTTAGTATAGTTCCAAAGTCCATGATTTTGGAAGCAAACTTTTGATCATAAAAAATTATTGCCCAAAGTGAGTTAAAGAAATGAAAAAATAAGTAAATGAATGATTTTCTGTTCATATACAAGAGAGATACACTAAAGAAAAATAATTCTTTCATGTTTATTAAGACCAGTTAAGGGAGATGTTTTAACTTGAAAGCTTTAACATTACCAATAAATGTCTCCCTTTAGCAATTTTTAAAGCTTTCTTCAGGTTCATTTGTGTTCTGGCATTCGAGTGCAACAAAAGGAAATTGGACTTTTGCCCCATGGTTATGGAATAACTTTCCCTTCCTCCAAATTTTATTGGGATAAAGAAGATACTACACTGTTTTTTTTTTCCCCCAGAAAATGATTCTTCATTCTGTGATTAAGCAGTTAGCTATTCTCCATTTTTGATAACCTTGAACTTCCAGATATGTCTCTAATATGGTGGTTCTCAACCAGGGGTTATTTTACCCCCAGAAGAACATTTGGCATTGTCTGGAGACATTTTTGGTTGTCACAGCTGGGTGATACTCTTAGTATCAAGTGAGTAGAAGGCACGGACACTGCTAAACGGTCTGTAGTGCACAAGCCAGTTTATTGCAGTAAAGAATGTCCCAGCTCCAAATGTCAGAAGGGCCCAAGCAGAGAATCCCTGCTTAATGTTCATCACATTGTATCATTATCATTTGTTTCCAAGTCTAATGGTGATTTTTATCTATTAATAACTATACTTTTCCCCATATATGCAATTGATGAGGTTCAGAAATCATTGCTTTTATTTTGTATTGACGTTTGGTACAAAAAAAATTGTACAAACTTTAAATGCATTGGTCAGTAAGGCATCAGAAGATGAGCACATTAGTATAACTACCTAATAGATTAACAAATAAATTTGGCCAGCCTGCAATAAATTGTGTGTCTTCCAAACATCATTTCCTACCACCATTTCAATAATAACTACCATCTTGACTTCCAACATTTTCTTGTTTTAAAATTGTTTTCTGGTTCAAAATCACAGAATATTTAAGAGATTCATCCAAGTTGTGTATAGCTTTAGTTGTCCATTTTTATTGTTGAGTAGTATTCATTGGGCCAATATAGTATATTTTTTATTCATTTAATTATTGATGAATATTTTGGTCATTTCCAGTGTCAAGCCATTATTGTTAATATGACTATAAATATTCTTATGCATGTATGTTGGTGTGTGTATACACACATTTTTGTTTAGAATATACTAAAAGTGAAATTAATGGATCGTAGGGGAGCGTATATGTTCAACTTGAAATATAAAAGACACAATTATAGGAAAGATAAGCAAAATAATTATTTTTCCTACTGCTGCATAGGTACAGTTTACAAGGAATTTGTTGCTAGTTTTATTAAAAATAACCTTTAACATCAGTGACTGAGATAGAAGTTTAATTGCATGAGAGCTTTGAGTTTTTGTTTTATTATCTTCATTGTCTCCTATCATTTTAAGCCTTTCTGATTCTGCTATAATATAGGCTTAGTCACTATGACTTGATTTTACAACAGCAAGTGTTAAATAAGGTATATTTATGACCTGACTTATGTCAACCACCATCCCCACAATACACACATCTCCACTATGTTCCAGTTACCTGCTGACCCTTTATTTGAACCTTTTGTCCACATGTGTATCTGCTGCATTTTTCCCCTTTTATTTTCCTTATTCATATCATCTTTATTCCATTTCATCATGATAAATTTTCCTCCAGTTGAACTCCATGCTTCTATAGCCATATATTAATCACATGTGATATCTATTTGGGCACTTTGAAAGGAATCATATTTAACATGCTGTGTGTAATTTCATAGTGATTACTTAAAACATTAAAATTGTATAATGTGTTACGCTTATAGTATTTTAAGCCCTTAAAAAACTTATGAATTATTTACTGCAAGACTCTAATTTTACTTTTGAAACTCATGGGAAAATTTAAAGTGACTTGTTGAAAAGAAAATGGCTGCTTGGTAGTAGGGCTGGGGCTGCTCCAGGACTCTGGGATTTAGACTCATTGTCATAGGCTCCTTCCAGTAAAGACTGATGTGCTCAGCAAAAAGAGATGGAAATGGCATAAGGGAATTGCACAATTTTTTTTAGAGGACACAACAGATGACTACAATCTTTAGTAGGCAGAAAAAACTTGTCATAGGAAATTTGCCTTTTTCATACAGAAACATATAAATAGACATTCTTAATCACGTTGAGCAACTATTGGTACAAAATATATTCAGGTTTAAAGAACACATGTACAGTTTATTGGTACCAAAGAAAGAAATTCTAACAGAGAAATAGAAGTGATTTTTCTGTTTTGGAAAGTGTGTGTGTGTGTGTGTGTGTGTGTGTGTNTCCCCCAGAAAATGATTCTTCATTCTGTGATTAAGCAGTTAGCTATTCTCCATTTTTGATAACCTTGAACTTCCAGATATGTCTCTAATATGGTGGTTCTCAACCAGGGGTTATTTTACCCCCAGAAGAACATTTGGCATTGTCTGGAGACATTTTTGGTTGTCACAGCTGGGTGATACTCTTAGTATCAAGTGAGTAGAAGGCACGGACACTGCTAAACGGTCTGTAGTGCACAAGCCAGTTTATTGCAGTAAAGAATGTCCCAGCTCCAAATGTCAGAAGGGCCCAAGCAGAGAATCCCTGCTTAATGTTCATCACATTGTATCATTATCATTTGTTTCCAAGTCTAATGGTGATTTTTATCTATTAATAACTATACTTTTCCCCATATATGCAATTGATGAGGTTCAGAAATCATTGCTTTTATTTTGTATTGACGTTTGGTACAAAAAAAATTGTACAAACTTTAAATGCATTGGTCAGTAAGGCATCAGAAGATGAGCACATTAGTATAACTACCTAATAGATTAACAAATAAATTTGGCCAGCCTGCAATAAATTGTGTGTCTTCCAAACATCATTTCCTACCACCATTTCAATAATAACTACCATCTTGACTTCCAACATTTTCTTGTTTTAAAATTGTTTTCTGGTTCAAAATCACAGAATATTTAAGAGATTCATCCAAGTTGTGTATAGCTTTAGTTGTCCATTTTTATTGTTGAGTAGTATTCATTGGGCCAATATAGTATATTTTTTATTCATTTAATTATTGATGAATATTTTGGTCATTTCCAGTGTCAAGCCATTATTGTTAATATGACTATAAATATTCTTATGCATGTATGTTGGTGTGTGTATACACACATTTTTGTTTAGAATATACTAAAAGTGAAATTAATGGATCGTAGGGGAGCGTATATGTTCAACTTGAAATATAAAAGACACAATTATAGGAAAGATAAGCAAAATAATTATTTTTCCTACTGCTGCATAGGTACAGTTTACAAGGAATTTGTTGCTAGTTTTATTAAAAATAACCTTTAACATCAGTGACTGAGATAGAAGTTTAATTGCATGAGAGCTTTGAGTTTTTGTTTTATTATCTTCATTGTCTCCTATCATTTTAAGCCTTTCTGATTCTGCTATAATATAGGCTTAGTCACTATGACTTGATTTTACAACAGCAAGTGTTAAATAAGGTATATTTATGACCTGACTTATGTCAACCACCATCCCCACAATACACACATCTCCACTATGTTCCAGTTACCTGCTGACCCTTTATTTGAACCTTTTGTCCACATGTGTATCTGCTGCATTTTTCCCCTTTTATTTTCCTTATTCATATCATCTTTATTCCATTTCATCATGATAAATTTTCCTCCAGTTGAACTCCATGCTTCTATAGCCATATATTAATCACATGTGATATCTATTTGGGCACTTTGAAAGGAATCATATTTAACATGCTGTGTGTAATTTCATAGTGATTACTTAAAACATTAAAATTGTATAATGTGTTACGCTTATAGTATTTTAAGCCCTTAAAAAACTTATGAATTATTTACTGCAAGACTCTAATTTTACTTTTGAAACTCATGGGAAAATTTAAAGTGACTTGTTGAAAAGAAAATGGCTGCTTGGTAGTAGGGCTGGGGCTGCTCCAGGACTCTGGGATTTAGACTCATTGTCATAGGCTCCTTCCAGTAAAGACTGATGTGCTCAGCAAAAAGAGATGGAAATGGCATAAGGGAATTGCACAATTTTTTTTAGAGGACACAACAGATGACTACAATCTTTAGTAGGCAGAAAAAACTTGTCATAGGAAATTTGCCTTTTTCATACAGAAACATATAAATAGACATTCTTAATCACGTTGAGCAACTATTGGTACAAAATATATTCAGGTTTAAAGAACACATGTACAGTTTATTGGTACCAAAGAAAGAAATTCTAACAGAGAAATAGAAGTGATTTTTCTGTTTTGGAAAGTGTGTGTGTGTGTGTGTGTGTGTGTGTGTGTAATGGGAATGGTAGTGGAGATGGTAGAGCACACTAGAATGATATAATGAGAGTTTTTTTTTTAATTTTTTTTTAAAGAGTGATGTTGACACATATCTATTCAAACAAATTAGAACCCCATTGTGATGAAGTCTCTAAAGGAAACCATTAAAATCAAATTCAAATAGAAAAGTGGGAGGAAGCACAAAAAAGAGGGAAGTAGAAAAAGCATTTACAAATTTCCAGTACTGTGAGTACTAGCATTTTTTTTTTAAATAGCAGTTCCGCTAACAATTTAATGTTTGCTGCTTCTTATAGTCTAGAACAGAGTTAGAAAATAAGTTTATTCACCAATGCCAGCTTCCTTCACTTCATGGTTGTTACAGGGAACACTATTTTGGGAAGATTTCTGAGGCCAACTGCAGATTTATTAAGGAGTGACAACAAACATGCCAAGTATGTGCCATCTTGCTGAAGACTAAAAAGCTAGTGTTCCAGTTTCGTTCTTACCATCTCTGTGTGGATTTCTCATAGGCGTCTCAAACTGAGCAGATTTGTAAAGGAACCCCTGATCTTTTTTCCTAGGTTGATTTGCCAACATATTTTTCATTTCAGTATATGGAACCATTGTTACCACCAGTGACTGGGAATCATTGCTGCCAGCTCTTTTCTCATCTCACCTCTAAATAATCAAGTCCTATAGAGCCTACCTCTCAAAAGGATCCTGAAATCATCTCTTTCTCTACATGTTTTGCAGCACCAGCCTCCATTACCTCCAAGCTGCACTCCTATAGTGTCCAGCACAATTTTATGTGGTTACATTTTCTTTCCCAATTCAATTCTTAATTCAAAAAATAAGCCTAAACCACCTTAAAATACAAATCTGATAATATGTCTCTCTTGTGTAAAGCCCTCAGAAAGTTCTATTGCCCATAGGATAAAGGTAAATCTCTCCTCAGATCATTCATACGTGCTATTCTCTGTTCCTACAAATCTCTTCCATTTTCATTTCACTTCATTTGAAATCTCTTCCTTCTCCAAAATCTCAGCTTAAATTTCAGGGAAGCTGTTCCAGACACCTCAATTTAGGTAAGTTTTCACAAGTACATATGCATAACATTTTCTAAAAATCTTTATTCTATATTATACAATTGCAATTAAAATATAATCTGATTGGTTAATTTTTGAAGGTCTGTCTTAGTTTCCTATTGCTGCTGTAAAAAAAAAAAAAAAAAAAAAAAAAAAAACAACTACTGCAAACATAATGGCTCAGAGCAACACAGATTTATATTTTACAACTCTCTAGATCAGATGTTCTAAACGTGTCTCATGGGGCTGAAATCAAGGTGCCAGGAAGGTCTACATTTCTTTCTGGAGACTCTAAGAGATAATCCACTTTATGCCTTTCCTGCTTCTAGATGCTTCCTCCATTTCTTGTTGTGGCCCCCTCTTTCATCTCCAGAGCCAGCGATGGCCAATCAGTTCTTCCTCGTGATGCCACCTCTCTGGTTCTTATTCTTCTGCCACCTTCTTCCCCACATAATGACCCATGTGATTACATTGGACTCACCTAGATAATCCAGGATCATCCACCTCTATTGAAGTCAGCTGATTAGCAATGTTACTTCCATATGAAAGCTCAGTTCTTTTTTGACATGTGACATAACATAGTTACAGGTGTGATTAGGGTGTGAACATCTTTGTGGGACATTCTTGCCTAATACAAATTCTCTCTCAATAAATAAATGTTAAGTTCCTTAAGGGCAGGAACCATATTTATGCTTGCCTGATGCTTGATCTCCAAGGCCAGCTACATGGCCTAGTTCACTGTAGCATTTCATAAATATTTGTTAGATGTAAGAATGAATTCATAAAGCACAATTATTATCAGTTATCAATGGTAATAGAGGCAGGTAGCTAGTCTCAGGGAGGGGAATAGACTGCATACTAATTATGGTTCTTCAAGCTATTGTGGAAAGGTACAGGTCAATTATTTGAACCTCTTTATCCAAATCATCTCATCTACTTTGGGACTTAGAAAACAAACTTAACATTTTGTTTTGGAATGCTTGTTGGTTTTCTCCAGCCCTCACCAGAATGAATTTCATAATTATGTATTCTGTACAGAAATATCAACATAAATGTTCTTTCCTGAAGCATGCAGCTGCTATCACTGAAGCTGTTACTCAGACATATGCTGGGTGGCAGCAGATAAGTTCGGAATTAGTTGTGATAGGTAATCCACAAAATAGCTAGACTGCATGCCAGTAATCAAGAATTCACTGTAATTACTTTAATCTGTAATCGGCTCAGCACAGTGCACAAAAGACTGGCAGACAAATTCTGCATCCAGGGAGAAAGTTTGGTTAATTATTTCAAGACCATCTCTTTGTTACCATATTGATTTTGAATTGTATGACCTTTTCATTCATTCATTAATATATTTATTCATTCAGTCGAATGTGTTAATTACAGCAGGGGCATATTAATTACATTCGAAACAAAAACCAATAAAAACATGCCCCTCACTTCACAGGACATCCAGACTTATTGTGAGAGACAGACATGTAAATAAGTGCAATATTAACTCTTTTCCTTTCTTATAAAAATAGGAAATTGTAGACTCAAAATTAGTAAGCAATTACTATGAGAAAGTCCTTTAACTTTTATATTAGAAAGATAAGTTATTGGAAAACATACACATACATAAGTATACATTATGTTATTTTCAAGAGAGCCAGTTCAGTTTACTAAGGAAAAAAAAATTTTTTTTCATTCCTGAATCTGCATACTATAGATTCCATGTTATACTTAAATGGATGACAGACTGTTTATTGCACAATAAAGTAAGTCCATAATAATTAGTTTCTTTTGTACTCTCTTCATAGCAGTCATCTTATATGGTGAATGAAAAAGTGTGTATGTTCAAAGTTCAGCTGAGGAAACTCCTGAGGCTGTCTCACATTCCTGGTTACCAGGATACCGAGGCTTGGTCCAATGTGTAAACATCTCAAAGTGAACAAGTGCAAAAGGCTGGATAAAGGATGGGGTCTTACAAGATTCTATTTTATTCAGATAATACAAACTTTTTAAAAAGGTAATGTCAAATAAAGAAAGAGGGGGATACACTTTGAGAGCAACATGTGTGAAAAAATCTTCAGGAATTGCATGTGATTATAAGTTTAACATAAGTTAGCATTGAGTATATCTCTTGCAACAAAATGAGCCCCTGTGATTTTAGAGTGCTTGATTAAGATTATAGCATATGAGAAGTAGGAGTGGAGAGGTTCCCACACTGATCAGACCCTGCTAGTTTTATTGTGGTTGGAGAAGGTCACTGAGAGGATAAGACTTCTGATTGACCTGAAAGCTGGACCCAGCCAATCACAGGCTCCTCAGTCCCACCTTCATCCTTGAAATCAACTTTCTATCCACCATTTCCACAGCAGGCTTTATTTTCAAGAATGCAGTCTTGAGAGAGCAAAGTGGTGTTGAGGCCATCTGGACAGCATATGTGCCTGAACCCAGTAAAGGTCTCTATACAGACTTCTAAGATTCTGGCAAGTGGCCATGGAGATCTACTCATAGGTAGAAACCTCATAGGTAAGTTCCCTTGCTTCTTAAACTTATCTCCTTCTAATCGAAGGTGAAATGATTTACCTCTTTCTTCAGTCTCTCCTTGCCCTTCTGTGTACAGAGTCCAGTTTCAGATTTTACCTGGAAAGCTCTGAAAATTTCAGACCAACAATTGTGCTTCTTTTAGGCATCTCAGGTAGGGACAAAAAGCACTAAAAAAAACCTGGAATCATTTTTAAGAGGTAGGAATTTTGCATGGTGAGAAGGTCATGCAAAGAAAGATTGACAATATTAATAACATTTGACTTGGCTGGTTATAAGGCTTCATTTTAAAACTTAAAATAGTTGTAGATTTGTCATGTTCAGGAATAATTAAGATGTAGTAAAGAAAAGGATAGTAAAGAAGAGTTACAGACATAGTAGCTTCTGAACAGTATTAGAACATTCAAGTGGACATGTGCAGAAGTAAAATAAAAACCTGAAAGGCAGTGAGTGCCCAGCCTTCTAGGACCCTAAACAGGGCCATCCTTTGGTAGATGCTTCTATGTCTCACAGAGGGGATCTGAGCAATGCTTACCTTAACCATGCTAAACATCAGCTTGTCATCTTGTAGCTGTGACAGTTAGGTCATGAGGCAATCATTGCAAGTAAATGATCACTTATACATATTCTTAGTGATTCACAGTGGCATATTTTGAGTTGCATGACCTTAGAAAGACCTCATACAAAAGAACAGATAAAAGATGTACATACCTTGTGTCTTTTCAGCACAGTCACTATTTTCTCTGGTGATGACTAACTGACTCTTCAGTTAGGTACCAGCCAAAGTAATTGGCATACTAGTAGAATATGTTGTAGGAAAACTATGTGTTATTTGACCCTTGACTCACACTTGGCAGAGAAAGATCCTTACATGCTGAGATCCATTCCTATCATCTCACATCTGGGGGCATATAGTCATGGAGTGGAAAATTAGACACAATTTTGTACACAGTCTGGTCTCCCTCTGTTTTTTTTTTTTTTCCCCTGAAGCTGCATAGTTAAATTCTCATCTGTTAAGTGAACATGATATGAGTCCACTCTTGCTTTTTCAAAGCTCTGTTATTCACTGATAATCTTGAGCTGTTTCTGCTCAGTGTCACACAGCTCCTTCCAGTTCCCTTTTTACCCTCATTGTTTTACTTGGTAGCATAAATGAAGCTGATATTTTCACACTAAAGTACCGTATCAGGACATTTAACTTAGTTATACACAAGTAATTAGAGGTGGCTAGAGAAGTTAACCTTCACTTATTACCTAACGAGTTCACTTTTGTATAACAAATCTACACAAATTCATTAAATTCTTTAAACTTCTCCAAGAAAGTATTATGTTGTTATTTTCATTATACTATTACTGTTATTATTAAGATTGTAAATGTAAAGGTCATAGACTGAAACTGAGAAAAAACTTGAGATCAGGTTGACCCCAAAATCCACTTGCTTTTCTGTCATACATTGCTGCCTCACTTATTTGACTCAGACATTTTTATTAGAGGCATTTTTAGGCCAGCAGGCTATAATGTTAGAGCAGATTTACTCCAGTTTCTAACTTTTCTGTTCAATTTTTCAGGTTGCATTTCTGCAAAATGAAGTGAATGAATATTTTGCTTAGACAGCTTTGCTGAGTAATCATTTGCTTTCCAGCTATGACCATAAATGGAAAATGCTTTCCACAAATAGTATCTTGGGCCAAAAAAAAAAATATTGTTCTTTTTGATGAGTTTTTAACTCCACTGAAATCCTTACATGGTAAACTGGAATGAGACAATAGAGAAATAGGGCTTTAAAAGGAAAGAGGAAACCCTCCAACAGCTAATAAAGAAGTTTTTGTATGTGGCTCTCATTTGATAGGGCAGCAAACCTACAATATTGTTTTTTTGTTTGTTTGTTTGTTTTCCCCTACAGAACGTAAAGTAGGATAGAAAGGGGACCAGGAAATATAGCACTATCTTTAAGTGTTAAGTTAAAATTAAGATTCATGGGCTAGAAAGGGCAAATGTCTTTCTAACATCCTCACTTGCTGCTATCTAGAGTTAGAGATTCTGTTTGCTTAGGGTGATGAGATCAAATAAATATGTCAGCCCAGGTTTTCTGTAAGGGTCCACAGATCAGAGCTCTCTGTGGCTTTTCAGAAACACGAACCACAGATTGAGAATTATTGCTTGTTTGAACTTTCAGTTCTGATTTGATTTAGTTATTCCATGTAGAATTAGCCTCTGTGTGTGAAGGTAAGAGAAAGGTGGGGCTGGAGGTGAGGGGCTAATGTAGTAATTTCCCAAAGGCCCTCTCTCCAGGAAGTTGTTTGATTTTTAAAGGATATACTCCAAGCAGGGAGAAAATGCATATGGTTTGTGATGTGCATTGTGCTAAGCTAGAACATTTGTCATGCACTTGGGGGCACTTAATAATAAAATAATTGATGAGCAAAAAGACAATGAAAATAACCTCTTTTGAGATGGGACATGACATACCCAATAACTTTTACATTCAGATTTTCATGTTTTTTTTTTTCCTGTGTCTCATCATCAAAGTCGTCAGCTTCTTGGAGAAAAGAAAAGCAAGGTTTTATACATCCGAGAATCCATCTGAGAGCCTGGCACAGTGCCTTTTACTTGGTAGCAGCCACAGAAGTTTTGGTAATTCACTGGTTTTGCCATTTTCCTTGTGAGAAAGGGGGAGACAAACTGCACGGGGTGAAGCGGAATATGCCTGTTTTGCCCTGTCGCCCGTATGGATCAGCTGAGGGGAAAATAGCATTCATTATTCAGTCTGATGGTAGAGCTATTCAAAAGAAGTGTTTAAATATTATCAGTGATGAAATTCTTATTTAAGAAACTAACATATAGTGTCAGATTAAGATGCCCTCTAAAAATCTCATGGTATTTTTAATATATGTTAACACTTAGGGCTGTCAATCATGTTGGTATTTCTATAAGAGAATGCCACAAAACCTTTCCCTAAAAAAGGCCTAAATTTGAAGCCACATTAGTTATTATTAATAGTTATTATCCATCATTACATGTCTTGTATTATCCATCATTTTCACTACTTTACAGTAGTGCTGTCAGAAATGTGTTCTGACAGAAATAAAAATTCATGCATGACAAACTAGGACTTCAGTTAATGATACCAACTGTTATGAATACTCACTTTTTCAAGATACCATTTCTGGCGAAATTCCTATATGCTAGGCATGGTGCTAAGTGTTTTACATACATCACCTCGTTTAATCCCTATTATAATGCTATTTTAAAGAGGAAGAAATGGTGATTTAGGTTCATTTGCATGCTAGGATCATACAAAATGGTACAGCTTGCAGAACTCCAATTTTAAGCATTGCACTGTTGACTTCAGTTCCTTGCTGAATTGTCAGTGCCTTTTTCTGAGCACTTGGGAACAGGCATTATGTATTTTCTGATGTAGCTACTTTGTCAAGGAGTCTTCAGTGCTTTCCATTTTATGATGCTTATCTAAAGACTGCTGTTTGTGGAACAGCAATTCCAAGTGCTTAATTTTTTTTTTCTGTGTTTTGTTCCCTGGATGCCTTTATACCATATAACTAAATGATAAAGCCCTGATGGAGCAAAGAAAAATCTATGTTTATGTAAGTGTGAGTGATGAAAGCCAGGATCTAGTATCGAAAATTCTTGATCCCTAGCATAGGCCTATTGTTTGAGAACCCAAAGAAACAAAAACAATTTGTTCTTTTACTCAAGAGCACATCCAGTGCAAAGCTGTCAAACCCAAAAGTATTATGATGCATCTGCATTGCCATATGTTGACAGATGTTTCTGTCTATAACTCTGGCTTTCTGATGTACAGTGTGACTTGCACTCAAAGATTTTTTACTTTACTTCATGAATTTTCATCTGCAGAAGTAGTTCACCCCATAGAATTAGGAAAATGAAAAAAAAGAAATTAAAATATATAAAATCAAAAGGAAACCAAAGATGTTACCAACCTTTATTTTTACCCAAACTAGTAATAGAGAACAAGATGATCTTGAATTCCTTCTGTCAAATAGCACAGAGATATTACACAGGGGAGTACCAGTTCCAAGATGGTGGTATAGCCACCGATGGTACAGCAGTGTACTGCTCCAGGAGGATAAACCTGCAGTCTCTTTAGGACTTATTGTATAAAAGAGGTTTGCAATCACATGCAAGGGAGATATTAATAAAAATCAATTAGTAAATCAAAGTTTAGCTTATGCAAATTCAGAAAAATAAGTAAACAAAAAAAGAAAGAAGTTAAAAAAAAAGAAAGGAAAATCATATAGTGCATCACTTGGAAACTTTTGCATTTAATGTTTCATCATTCTTTACTCGGCAGATTAATGTTCTTTTGAGTCATAGGCAGCCTCCATGGAGTGCAGGTTTCAAGACCCATCTCTGACAAACACTGTTTTGTACATACGTTATCCCATCCAGAAAGTGCAAAAATAGCACAAATTGATTTGCCACTGCATTCGCAGAAAGATCACATTGTGGCATCACTTGGAAACCGTCGTTCACAGAAAGGAGAATTTGTGACTCATGTATTCTCACCTCTTGTCTCTCGTTTTGCTTCAAGCTTAGTCTTGGTATGTATCACACTGATTTTTGGGCTGTGTTTCTTTTCTGGATATCGCCAACTAGGTCTTATTGCTAGATTGTATACTTCATGGTACCCATAAACATCTTCTATGGCCAAAATTTTGAGAGTTTACTCCTTTGTTCACCATGGAGCTGTAGTCTGGATGTTCTTTTGCTAAATATTTTATATGGCTCTCTGTGGGCTTATGCTGATGGCAAGTGTTGCTTGAATTTGGGCTGATAAGTCTTTGAACTTTACATCGGTGATGTCCTTCTCCATTTGGTTTTCAAAATATATATAGGGCCCTCATAATATAACACCTCTGAGGAGTTCAAATTCTAGAGAAGTGAGAAACTTGATTTTGTGTTTAATAGTTCATGAAACTGATGTCATATTAGCTGATATATAAAAACATTCCAAGGGCTTCACCTAATACAGATTTACTTTTTGCTGACATAGGGATCAGTTGAGAGGTTTTTATTCCATGCATATTTCCAAGGCCTGTGCCCCTTCCATTTTGTGGTTCCACCACCCCTCAAGCTTTTGAGTCTATGCATCCATCTTTAAGAACGTAGACTGCTTTGTTAGTCACTTTGGTTATTATACTTCTGGTGACATTCTATTGATGAGTACAAGTCTCATGACCCTGACTAAAGTCAGTGGGGGCAGGGAAATGTTTCCCTGACTGAATGGATACCTCCCAGTTATAAGTCTACTAAGGAAAAGCAAATTGTTAATCGTCAACTGGTAACCTGTGACACACTATTCAAAATCAGTAATTTCCTGCTCCCCTGTGTAGCCTGCAGAGCACTACAGTCACTTCGCATGGCTGCCATAAGGAAGTGCCACAAAAATGACTGTACAAAGCAACAGAAATTTCTTTCCTTACAGTTCAAGAGGCTGGAGGTCTGGAATCAAGGTGTCAGCAGAATCATGATCCCTCGCTGAGACTCTGCTTGCAATCTTGCCTGCCTTCTCCTGGGTTCTGGGGGTGGCCACCAACCTTTTCCATCCTCGTAGCTGCATTTCTCTAATCTCTCCCTTCATTGTCACATGGTGTTCTCTATGTCTCAGTCTTCCCTGGTGTTTTCCTGTTCTTATGAGGACAGCTGTCATATTGGATTGTGGTACATACTAACAACCGCATTTCAACTTGATTTCATCTGCACAGACCCTATCCTCCAGTGTCACACTCATGGTACCAGAGATCAAAGCTTCCATACATCTTCTTGGGAGAAACAGTTTAGCCCATAACAGGAATTTGGGGTTCCTTTGTTTTCTTATATGTCTAGCAATTTTTGCAAGGTGGCAACTATAACCATAACAAGGTTCTTTTAATTCTGCTAGGAATCACAGCTAGGGACGTCCTAGACCAGAGGCCCGCAAACATTTTTTTGTAAAGGCCCAGACAATGAATCATTTCTGCTTTGGGGCCGTATGGTCTCTGTCACAATTTCTCTGCTGTGCCCTATAACAGAAAAGTAGCCACAGTCAAGAGCAAGTGAATGAATAAGGCTCATATAAGCTCCAATAAAACTTTATTTACAAAAATTGGTAGCAGGCTGGATTTGGCCTGCAGGCAGTAGTTTTCAAATGGCTGTGCAAAACTACGGCCCATTATAACCTGGACGTGAACACTGGAAAATGGACCCCAGTTGTGGATTCAGACACACATAAATTCAAATTCCAGCCATGGATGAGTAGCAGTGACCTTGAACAGCTTAACCTTGTTAAGTGCTAGTCCCTCATCAACAGAATGATTTACATTTTACGTAAATCATCCACATAGTGTTTAGCTCATTGGAGGCATTCAAATGAGGCTTTCTATATATGTCTCTTTTGCAGAGGCAGTGTAGCAAAACGGGTCTAAGCAAAAACTATAAAGCCAGAATACCCCTTGCTAGTGTTTGATATTGGGTAGGTTCTTTTGTTGATCAGTGTGCTTCACGTTTCTTGTCATTAAAATAGATACAATGATAGTCTAGATTCAACGAGTTAATACGTGTAAAGGAATTAGACAGTGCCTGGCACTTATTAAGCACCCAGTAGGTGTATCCGTACTTATATTGGTCATCATTGTTATAATTGGCTTTCCTTCTTACTCAACACAATAGCAGGCCTTATTTTTATTTTTGCTGAATTTATGTCAAAGAGTGAACTAAACAAATACCTCGTGATTATTCAGGTCTAAGTAATTTCTATTTTGGATTTATTGGTTATATTATATTAGGATGAAGGATGTTTTTTCTTTTATTCTCTGTATTGTTTCTGCTAAAGAAGGGATGACAAAACTACCAGAGTGTTCAGACAACCACTCTGTCCTCCAGTCACACTACTCCTGAAGTTTTTCACATATGTTGCAATTGAATTTAAAGGAAATTGAAATATAATAATTGGAATATTTCTTTAGAGCCAACTTTGGTATAAAATATTTTACTTATTACATCTGAAGATTCAAATCCTATTTAAAAATTCTTTCAACTGAGGAATATATAAAATTGGACAGTTTGCTCATGTATAGTTGAGTTTTCTTAGATCTGCAACAGAGGAAAACTACATGGCTGATATGTTTTTTCTTGATTATATTAACTTAATAATTTTTCTGAAACTTGCCTTGTCCTATTGAAAACAAATAAGGATGATGATTTTTCAGAAGAAATAGTGTATCAATATACAATTAGAATCAGAGTAATAATACAGAAAATTACAAACTAAAATACTTTTATTGCCATGCCTAGTGGCTTGTGGGAACTTGGTTCCCTGACGAGGGATTGAACCAATGTCCCCTGTAGTGGAAACACAGATTCTTAACCACTGGACCACCAGGGAAGGCCCACAAATTAAAATACTTAAACTTTTGTTGTCAGTAACTTAAACATGTAAATTTAATTCAGAAATGTGTATTTCTAAATAATGAGAACTCCGTGAAGAAAACCTATAAT
Source organism: Neotragus moschatus (assembly GCA_006410615.1). Classification (NCBI taxonomy): domain Eukaryota; kingdom Metazoa; phylum Chordata; class Mammalia; order Artiodactyla; family Bovidae; genus Neotragus; species Neotragus moschatus. Next base: position 665,946 of record SJYA01000946.1, read on the forward strand.
GATGATCATTTAGCTAGTTTCTCACTTTCCGTAGGAAATGTGGGTCATATTGTTCAATTCGTTGTTTAGCAGTATATTCATGGGGTCATGTGCTTCACTTAAAATTGCTATTTCTATTTCTATATGTTCACATACTGTTGAAGCCTGGCTTGGAGAATTTTGAGCATTACTTCGCTAGCATGTGAGATGAGTGCAATTGTGCAGTAGTTTAAACAATCCTTGGCATTACCTTTCTTTGGAATCGGAATGAAAACTGACCTTTTCCAGTCCCATGACCACTGCTGAGTTTTCTAAATTTGCTGGCATATTGAATGCAGCACTTTCACAGCATCATCTTTTAGGATTTTAGAAATAACTCAGCTGGAATTTGCTCATCTCCACTAGCTTTGTCTGTAGTGATGCTTCCTAAGGCCCACTTGACTTCACATTCCAGGATGTCTGGCTCTAGGTGAATGATCACACCATAGTGGTTATCTAGGTCATGAAGATCTTTTTTGTATAGCTCTTGTGTATTCTTGCCACCTCTTCTTAGTATCTTCTGTTAGGTAAGATATCTGTTAGATATCTTAGTATCTTTCAGTTAGGTCCATACAATTTCTGTCTTTTATTGTGCCCATCTTTGCATGAAATGTTCCCTTGGTATCTCTAATTTTCTTGAAGAGATCTCTAGTCTTTCCCATTCTATTGTTTTTCTCTATTTCTTTTGATTGATCACTGAAAAAAGCTTCCTTATCTCTCCTTGTTAATTTTAGGAATCTGTATTCAAATGGGTATGTCTGCCCTTTTCTCCTTTGCTTTTTGCTTGTCTTCTTTTCTCAGCTATTTGTAAGGCCTCCTCAGACAACCATTTTGCCTTTTGGCCTCTCTTTCTGTTGGGGATGGTCTTGATCACTGCCTCCTGTACAATGTCACGAACCTCCGTCCATAGTTCTTCAGGCACTCTGTCTATCAGATCCAACCCATTTAATCTATTTCTCACTTCCACTGTATAATTCTAAGGAACTTGATTTAAGTCATACCTGAATGGTCTAGCAGTTTTCCCTACTTTCTTCAATTTAAGTTTGAATTTTGCAATATTCAATATTCTCCAAACCAGGCTTCAAAAGTACATGAACTGTGAATTTCCAGATGTTCAAGCTGGATTTAGAAAAGGCAGAGAAACCAGAGATCAAATTGCCAGCATCTGTTGGATCATCAAAAAAGAAAGAGAGTTCCAGAAAACATCTACTTCTTCTTTAATTACTACTCCAAAGCCTTTGACTGTGTGGACCACAATAAACTGTGGAAAATTTTTCAAGAGATGGGAATACCAGAACACCTTACCTGCCTCCTGAAAAATCTGTATGCAGGTCAAGAAGCAACAGTTAGAATTGGACATGGAAAAACAGACTGATTCCAAAATGGGAAAAGAGTATATGAAGGCTATAGATTGTCACCCTGCTTATTTTACTTATATGCAGAGTACTTCATGTTAAATGCTAGGCTGGATGAAGCACAGGCTGGAATCAAGATTGCCGGGAGAAATATCAATGATCTCAGATATGCAGACGACATATGCAGACTTTGATGAAAGTGAAAGAGAAGAGTGAAAAAGTTGGCTTAAAACTCAACGAATTCAGAAAACTAAGATCATGGCTTCCAGTCCCATCACTTCATGGCAAATAGATGAGGAAATGATGGAAACAGTGACAGACTTTATTTTTTGGACTCCAAAATTACTGCAGATGGTGACTGCAGTCATGAAATTAAAAGACAGATGCTCCGTGGAAGAAAAGCCATTGACCAACCTAGACAGCATGCTAAAAAGCAAAGATGTTACTTTGCCAACAAAAGTCTGTCTAGTCAAGGCTGTGGTTTTTCCAATAGTCATGTATGGATGTGAGAGTTGGACTATAAAGAAAGCTGAAGGCTGAAGAATTGATGCTTTTGTACTATGGTGTTAGAGAAGATTCTTGAGACTCCTTTGGACTGCAAGGAGATCAAATCAGTCAATCCTAAAGGAAATCAATCCTGAATATTCATTGGAAGGACTGATGCTTAAGCTGAAACTCCAATACTTTGGCTACCTGATGCAAAGAGCTGACTCATTGGAAAAGACCCTCACGCTGGGAAAGACTGAAAGCAGGAGGAGAAGGGGACAACAGAGGATGAGATGGTTGGAAGACATCACTGACTCAATGGACAAGAGTTTGAGCAAGCTCCGAGAATTGGTGATGGACAGGGAAGCCTGTCATACTGCAATACATGAGGTCACACAGAGCCAGACATTACTGAGGGACTGAACTGAACTAATTTCTGCATGTTGAAAATGACATGTGATATGTTTCTATTTTCATACTGTAAATACCACATTACATTGATTTGGATAAATTCAAATCTATAGAAATATAGTTTTGTGATTTTGTTATTTATATTTAGAGACTTTTTAAATTTTTAAGAATACAAATGAGAATCGTTTCACTGGTAATTTGAAGCTATTTAATTTAGTGGTTCAGAAAATTCATATTTGTTTCAGTTGAGCTGTATTAAATAGTGAACTTGGAAAAAAGATGCCATTATTGTTTATGTCATGTTAAGACATTGTGAATCTTTAGCCATATTCTCATGTTGATTTTTTTGTGCCTCCCTTTCCATTTTCTACTGTGTGCAAGTTGTTCAGTTGTGTCTGGCTCTTTATGGCCTCATGAACCATAGTCCACCAGGCTCCTTTGTCCATGGAATACTTCAGGAAAGAATACTGGAGTGGGTAGCCATTCCCTTCTCCAGGGAATTTTCCCAATCCAGGGATCCAGCCTGGATCTCCATTGCAGGTGGATCCTTTACCATCTGAGCCACCAAGAAAGCCTCATTTTCTACCACAGCAGAGCCCATTCCTTGGCTACTTTGACTCCATTAAAAGCATTTAGCATTTCCTCTTCAGCTATAGCCTTCAAAAATTTTTATAAATAATTACTTTTTTCTTCTTTTTTACCCATATCTCCTGAATACTGTTTACTACTGTATACTGCTTGTTCTTAGACAGTATGGGCTTCCCTGGTGGCTTAGATGTGGAATCTGCCCACAGTGCAGAAGACCCAGGTTGGAGCACTATATGACCTAAATTACAGAAATGTGTTCTGTCAAAGTTTAGGAGGCTAGAAGTCCACATTCAAGAGTTAGTTCTTTCTGAGGGCCACGAGGGGAGGACCTGTTCCAGGTCTTTCTCCTTGACTTGTATGGTCATTTCCTGTTCACATGGTGGTTTCTCTTCATGTTTATCTCTCTGTGTTCAAATTTCCCTTATATAATAAGGACAGTAGTCATACTGAACTAGCGTCTACCCTTATGCACTTCCTTTAACTTGATTACCCCTGTAAAGATCTTATCTCCAAATATGGTCATGAAGGAGTTAGGACTTCAACATATGGTTTTGAGGGAGATAATTCAATTCACAACACAGGCTTTTAAGAGAAAGACTGGAGAGGCTAAGTGACTAGTCTAAGCTTATCCAGTCCCTTTGTGGCAGAATCTCAATAATGATTCTAATTTCTCTTCTGCTTTCCAGAGGGATCAGTTGCCCTTCTGTCTACATTAATGCATAAGTCTATTCTGCACAAATAGACTGAAAGCTTCTCAGCACTGGACTCACTCAGGTTTTCTTTGAATTTTTTGTGGAAGTAATGGAGGTTCACCAGAATCTATACGTGTTTTGTTGGTTCTTTAATTAAGGTTTTTACTTAAAGATGAATTTGTTCATTAAATTTTCTGTGTATCTGGTACACATAGTTCTCATTTATTCATTCAGCAAATATTTATTAAGGAGCCTTACAGTCCTGCAGCTGCCTAGACCTGAGACTTTTAATTTCAACAGGACCTACAAATGTTCTCTTCTGTCCTGTGAGGGAGGGTGAAAATTAGTTTCCCTGCTTTTTAGAAGTATGCTGTCTAATAGTTATGTAAGTAGTTTCTGAGGTTTATCGTTCTCCCAGGAGCATTTGTGACTTCTAACCAAGTATGTCTATAACATTCATGAGTACTGATGGTGCTCCCATGATGCCAGTGAAGAGTATCAGTCCTAGGAAATTTCAATTGCCTTCCTTCCACTTCACCTTGGGCCACTCACACATGTATCAGCCATTAAAAGTAATAGATTGCAGTACACATTAACATCATCCTATAGTGTTAACAGTCTTATCTTTTTTTCATCATGGAATAGGAAAGTATGTCAGAGTGAAACATTTATAAGCAAAGTTGCAGTAAACATATACCAAGTTGGTGATATATTAAATTTATATTTATTTTGAGCTTATTGTGCATAGCATCTGAGAAGTTAAAACAACTGTTCCTATTATTACCTTTTTGTATTTAGGATCCAAATTATTCTAAAGTAAAGCTTGTGTAGATTGGACTGTATATACACCCATTATGCTTAACACATTCTGGGATACTGTATTATAATACTGTACATTTGTATTGTAATATTCCAATCAAATTTTGAGGTACATTTGTTAAGAGCTTTAGTTTAAAATTAAATTTTAGTTTAGACCCCACAAAGCGTATATTTGCTTGAAAAACAAGTTGTAAGTCTTTAACCTGCTACATATATTTTATAATACATTGTACCCCTGCCCTGGCAGATATTAGCATGTCCTTGTTTTCATCTTTTTTTTTTCCTCCATCAAGTTTCCTAAGTAACAATTGAGGGGCATTATTAAAGTTTTAAGAAATGTTTTGTGAAGATAATAATGAATATTAGGTTTAAAAAAAAAAAGACTACTTAGGATGAAAGCACAAAGTTAGACTAGGGCATGTTGTTTTTTGGGGAGGGTAATAAGAATAAAGCCCACCACAAAAGCTTGACAGGCCAGGACTGAGCAGAAGAAGTTGGACCAAGGTGTGGAGAGCAAATGCCTGTTAGTGAGAACGAGAACTCTCTCTCTGGTGTCAAAATCAGAAAATAATTAGGGAAGAAATGTGAAAAGTGTCAGGAAGTGGTAAGAGTCTTATAAAAAGGAAATTACTCTGGCACCTCATTGTGTATTGATTAGTGAGAGATGAGTGGTAGGAAGGGGAAGTTGTAGCTATCAAAGAGGAACATGCCTAAGGCAAGAATGCTCGTGCTTAATAAAAATAAAATAAAATAAAAAAGATTGACCTGAAAGAAACTAGGCAGCAAGCCAGTGATAAAGGCAAATCAACCGTCCCTCTGCCTTCTTCGGAGATTTGTCTCTCCCCCCATTCTAGCTCCCACACACAAATTACCTCTCCAACATGTTGCTTTCAACTCTGCCCTATTATCTTTTACATAATCTATTTTTCCTAATATTTCATTTTTATTTTTATGTTGCTTGCTACCTGGTATTCAGTGGAAATTTTAGTATATTCGGTTTTAAGCAGATTTCTGTTCTCAGATAATTTACGTTGGAATCAATAGATAGGAATGGAAAGGTGTCGCAGTCTATTCTTTCCTGGTTATGGAAATTTGGTTAGTTAGATAAATAAAAGTTTTGGAGACAATTATTTGTGATTTTTTTTTTGTAATAGGAACTCTAAATGTTTATGGTCCCTTCATTTATTTTTCTGTAACAAATAACCCAATATGAACAAAATGTGGATGAAAGGAACTTATGTTTTATTGGAAGAACAGTGGGAGGAAGAGCAGCAGGTATTGTATTGATGCAACAATTAGGATATAGGCTCAATTGCTGTGACAAATTTGTTTACATAACATTTACTTAAAAGTAGAATGCTATTTCTCACATAAACCCATTTAGTGGTACAATGGCTCTCTGGTGTTAGGTATTTGCTCATGTGGTCAGTCGTGTCCAACTCTTTGGGACGCAATAGATTGTAGCCTGCCAGGCTCCTCTGGCCATGGAATTTTCCAGATAAGAATAATGGAGTGGATTACCATTTCCTATTCTAGGGGATCTTCTCAACCCAGAGATCGAACCCACATCTCTTTTGTCTGCTACATTGGCAGGTGGATTCTTTACCAGTGTGCCACCTGGGAAGCCCAGTGTTAGGTATAAGCTTCTGTGTTTTCATCCTTCACCACCCTTGGATTGCTATGGCTCTCCAAGATGTCTGGAAGAAAGTAAAAGGCAAGAGAAGTCACCTCTGGTCCTTTAAAAGCATAATCCAAGTTTTGTATATCACTTTTGTGCACATGCTGTTGCCCATAAATTAATCAAATAATCTTACCTACCTGCAAGATAGCTTGGGAAATGTGGTCTTTCTGACATTCCATGAGGTTCATGTACTGGGAAGTAGAAGGCTGGAATGAATACTGAAGGGTAGCCAGAGGCCCTGAGCAAAACTGAGCTTTTGGATAGTATGACAAAACAAGATAGAAAGAAACTGGGCATCCCAGTAAACATCTGAAGAAGAGGTACACTGCCATCTTGGATCCCTTACCTTTAGACCTTGATTTAAAAGAAACAGATTTCTGACCTTTTAATGTGCCCTGCTTTTTTGTTTTGTTTTTGATCTCTTTGTTTCAGCTGCCTAACTAACGTAGCTAGTTGTTCCAGCCTCCTAACTAATGTAGCTAGTTGTTCCAGTCTCCTAACTAATGTAGCTAGTTGAGGGCAAATATCAAAAGTAGACCCTTTAACAGTAATTGGTAAAATATATTTGAATATTATAAGATAATAAAGAAATGGAATACAATTAAAGAAACTGAACTTAAAGGGTGATGTGAATTTCTCTGCAAATATGTAGTTAATGTGAAAAATACTCTTTCATCATTCCTACCCTTCTCTCTTCTTCCCTCCTTCCTTCTGACTTAGTTCCTTTCTCCTTCAGTAAATGACATGAAACTGTGATTTGACCCTAATTTCTAGATATAGAACACCAAGAGTGGTTATTTTCAAGGGTTAACATAACTGAATGTCCATTAAGAGGAAGATCTTTATATGAAATAAATTTCAGAACTGTGATCACATAAGTCACTCCAGTGTATTTTTGCAACATTTTATACTTGAGCACTGAATTCTTAACATTTATTTGATGATATTCTTGAAAGTTTATTAATTTGCCTTTAATGTTCAGGTCTGTCTATATTGAGATATCATGGACATACACTTCTTGCATTTAATTCTTATTTGGGTTACGCTTCCTAGCTGGGACCCTGACCACTGAACAATAAAGCATTATTACTGTGATGATATGCAATATTAAACAGATTATGTAATGGTTAACTTTGCATAGTCATAACTCTACCACCTGCAGATGCTAACATTGTACTAAAGCTGATTTTCAACAAAATAAATAGAAAATAGAAATTCTGTGAACATTTACCCTTGATTTTGCCTTTAAAAGCTCAAAATCCCTCTGCTTACTCCTGCTTAATAACTTTTTTTTTTTGCATTGTATATCTTTTCAAGAATTTGAAAAGTGCTGGGATCTTTTACCTGAGAAAAAATATACTCAGATGTGTATTTCTGAAATATTTTTCATACAACTTCAGTGGTCAACAGTTTTCCAAAAGCCTATTCATAGATTCTATTTCAGAACCTACTGTTTGGAACCCACACTCTTAATAGATTGACTCATAAAATATTGAATAGAAGGTCCTTAAGCATATTATACTTTAGGATAACTTTTAACTTCTTAGAAGATGTTATACCTAGGAATACTTGAAGAAATCTAAGAATTTTAACTAATTTCAGCAAAATAGCCAGTAAAAAAGAGATAGTATGTATTGTTTCCTGGAATGGTCTGTACTGTGGAAATTGTCATCAACCACAGTCGTATAGGAAAACAACTACACAAGAAAGAGAAAGAAAATAAACTTTTAAGTCTTCTATAAAATGTTTACATTGCAAAGGACTTTTCATATAAAGAGCTTAATTAAAATAGTCTCAATAACCAGATCTTCATGCAGTTTTAAAGGAATATGTAGAATATATGTAAATGTTACGGGACACAGAGGTATCATAGTTGTGGTTCACTGAGAAACAGTGAAATCACTATTAGAATAGCTCAATAGAAACATCTCTGCATATAATTTCTAACAAAGTTCTTTATCCACTGAGGTAGCATCTGCTTTGTACCATACAAAAAAATACCCATGAACAGGAGTTTTATCTCCTTAAAAGTTTATTTTTTTCTTATTTATTTCAATATTTGTTTAATATGTATTTTAAAATATTTTTAGGGAAAATAAATACTTCCCGTTTATTTAAATTACCTAAAGCCTCATAAGCCTACCTCTCTCTCTCTCTTTTTTTTTAGCAAAGATGCAAGCAAATGGTTTCCTCTCTGAATAACAAAAAGCCAATAATCAGAAGAGGGAAAAGTGAATTTGTGTAAAACAAACAGAGGGTGCAAAATTGAACTGATTGACAAACTCAGCTGAAAGTCCAGAGGCATTGTCTTGCCAACAGTTATGGCTGGGTCTGGGGATGCAAAAAATAACATCAAGATTTGGTTGCTTCTTTATATCTTTGCTCTCCTCTGTGCTGACATCACTGTCCCTCTTCCATGGAGTTCTCCATAAACTCAGATTTACACCTTCTCAACTGCAAGACTGAGCTTAATAGGTGGCACCAGTGGAAAAAAAAAAAAAAAAAAAAACCACCCACCAATGCAGCAGACATAGAGATACGGGTTCCATCCATGGATTGAGAAGATCCTCTGGAGAAGGAAATGGCAACCCACTCCAGTACTCTTGCCTGGAGAATCCCATGGACAGAGAAGCCTGGTGGGCTATGGTGCCTAGGGTCACAAACAGTTGGACATCACTGAAGCGACTTAATAGGCACACACAACCTCAAGACCGTCAGATTAGCTCTCTGTGAACTAATTCAGATCACGTAACTTTTCTGAATCAGTTTCTTTGAGCAAGATCAGTATAGATTAACCAGATGTTCTATCAAAGTGGACCAATCACTGTGCTGAGATAGATGGGAGGAAAGGCTTAACCAGGTTCTACTGCCCACCCTGGAGTAATTGGTGCGATCAGTAAAACATGACCACAAGTCCAAGGAGTAGGGAAAGAGTGAGTGCCCTCAGAAACGATAGTTCTTATCCCAGAAGAAGAAAGATCGATGTGTGCAAGTCAAAGGAACAACTACCCAACTATCCACACATGCTCAAAAATAAGCATATGTGTTTACCACATCCAGAGATCACTAAAGGACTTAGCTTTTCTACAAATTAGGAGACAATTTTGCTGAGTTCTCGTGTCTCCTACCACCATTTCTAGCTTGATGACTAAAGTAGGTCTCTGAACAGCTTTGGAAGAAGAGTTTTGTGTGCCTAAAGGAGTCCTTTCATTTAAGAAATTACTTTGCCTAGAAAATTGAAAAGTGCTTTCAATAAGTCATACCATCTGCTACTGTCATATTAACTTAAAACTGGCCAAAATTGAATCTTCGTTAATGTGACTTGTAGGTTTCACCCTCACTTTTTTTTTTAAGCAGTGTTATTTGAAACTAACCCTTACAAATATTACTTACATGAATGGTATTAGGGTTTTGTGCATTATTTTGCCTTTTTATCTATTATATTTTGATATAAATATGGGTTATACATAAAGTAACAAATGTAAAACTTTTTAAACATTAGTACTGTAACTGGCCAGCAAGTAGAGGGGCTTACAGGCTACCACATGGGAACATACAGCTTATTCTTCATGCCACATTTTGAGGCCAGCAACTCTGAGAATGCTTATTTTCTACCGCTTCAGAGGATGTTTGCTAGAAACCTTTTTTTTTCCTTTGTAACAGTTGGTAAAATAAATAAAATATACAGTCGGTGAATCTACCATCTCTGAGCTTTGGTCATGCGGGGAAATAAATCTTTCATTGCGAGTCTTGCTCTTTGAAGAGCTTAAAGAAGATAAAAACAAAGTAAAACTTTTGCTTATGGAAGTCACTGCCTTAGCAATAGCTGCAATTACTGAGGATTGAACCCATGCCAGAGGTTAGTAGGCAATGCTTCTTAGCTGGCACACCGAATATCTCTCTGTATCTGCAGAAACTACCTCATTGCTCAGACACTTCATATTTTCCATGTTGTCACCCATTTTACTGTCCACAAACCCAGCAGGTGATAGGAAGAGCCTGTGATCTCAGAAGCCAGGATTTCTTTTTCATTATGTCACATACTTGGCCTTGTTATCTCACACTTTGCCATTCTTTTTGTTAGCATGAGTTTCTTCCTATTAAGCAAACACACACATGCACACACACACACTGTCACACACAAGCACACCTTTCCCTCAACTATATCTCTAAATCACTACACTGAATTCTGCCTAAATAGCTCAGAGTCCCACAGAGGTGATTCGAGAGAAGGAATTGTTATTTTCTTTTTTCTAGAGCTAAAACCCAAGGAACATAAAACTTAATTGATGTATCAACCCACTCCCTTGTTAGTGATGATATAACCGTCAAGTCAAATTCTGCTAGTACTCTCTGGAAATGTGAGACAGAGCAGGAACTGTACACTATCTATATGCATCTATGTGTGTGTGTGTGTGTGTGTGTGTGTGTGGTGTGTTTACATATTTTGATTTTTTTTTTTTCTTGAGGTACTCTAAGAATATGTGTAGGTCCAAGCAGTTACTGGATTATGACTCTAGTAGTTTAAGTATCAATAAATATTGGGTTAGCCAGAAAGTTCATTTGGGTTTTTAAATAGTACTTACAAGTACTTAAATAACATCTTACAGAAAATACAGTGGAACTTTTTGGCCAACCCAGTGTTTGTTTGGCTATTACACTAATATGAGGAATGTTTCATGGTTCTGTGCATTTCTAAATTTTTTTACCATCCCAAGCATTAAGAAATACATTTCTACGGCAACTCAGTAGACCCGTGGATATACACATGCAGATATAACTGCAATACTTTCACCAAAAAGTATTGGCTTTCACTCCATATGATGTGCACTAATATTCCCTGGTCACAATCTACTAAAAATGTATCATGATTCTTTAAACTCTATCATGACCTACAGTGTAAAGCACTGGTATAGTGGGAGAAATGACGTCAAAAAGTTATGGTTTCAAATCTTCCTGATTTTGCCTTTTATTGTGTTATTTTGAATAATCATGAAGACTTGGCTTTCATGACAGTAATATGGGAATGAGAACACTTTTCTTTTGATTTGAAGTGAATATTAGGTAAGATAACTATGAGAGTAACAGATGCTCTTTAATCTTCCTTGACAAATTGATTTATTTCATCATTTTATAGCTTTTCATTTCTGTGAGAGACACGAGGAAAAATAGTTTCCTCTGATCATTTCATTATCTACTAAAGTTAATATTATATTATTAGATGTGGTGTATCCCCTTGTTCAGAACAAAATACAAATGTTATTGCCTGTGTTTTGGGCATATAATGATAAAGTAATAGGTAAGATTTTGAGCACATTACTACTTGCCAAACATTGTACATACCCATTTTCATGAATCCTTTCAGAATTCACGTGAGGTGGGTACTATGGTTCTTTACCTTTTACAGAGGAGGCATAAAGTATGTTGCACAAGGTCATAAGCCAGAACCCAACCCAAGCAACTTGACTCCAGTCCAGATAACACACTGAGCTGCTTCTCCCTTATTTCTCATCTACTTGTTTTGATTAAGAGGCACTCAGCATACAGGTGACTACTGTGTAGTAACACAGCCTTGTGTGATTCTTGACTCTTATTAGTGTAAGACATCAGATGAGTTGCTGAAACTGTTTTTCAGATATAGTAACTTGTATTATGAATTGTGTTGAGTCAGTTAAATGAGTTAATAGTTGCAAACAGCACATGCCACATAAGAAGAAATATGCAAGTGTTAGTATTATTTCCTCAGTCTCTTTCAAAAATCCCTACCCTCTTTTAAGATAGCTCTTTGTGAATGTGTGTCTTTGGGTTTCTGTATGTGTGTTTGCGTGTATGTGATTTAAGATCTCTGAATAGGGTCAAAATCTTAATCTTGGCAAATGAAGCAGTGTGATGCTAAAGCACCTATGTCTACATAATTCTCTATTGATAGTAAAGATATTAGATTTCTTGAAATTATCCTTGTTTTTTTTTCAACTTGAATTTTTAAAGCTGAGGTTGATATAAACATGCTTATATCATAATAAAATTATAACAGAAGCCATCTATGTGTATGTATCTCTCTTCCACATCATGCTAAATTATACTGAATACCTCTCAAGTCACCTTTCTATCCCTGGAGTCCAGAACACTAGAATACAGGGAATACTCAATAAATGATTGTGCTGTTTTTAATACAGTGAACTACATTGTTAAGTGCCAAATGCATTTTAGGGCTATAGCAAAAGGTAAACTGCAGAGTACTCAAACTTTAGGTATGGTTCAAATGAAACATGAAATTCAATCTTACATGTGAAGGATTGTATGCTAGAACATGTAGGCGAATTAACTTGCAGTCAGTGAAATGTGTAAGTTTGTATCCAGGGGGCATTTATCTGATTTTCATAATAGAAGCAAGTGAGACTTTTCTTTTATAAATGGATTTGTATAGTGGATCCATCATAATTTTAAAATGCAAACACTGAACATACTGTGGGCACTTTCTCTGAGGTAGTCTTATAAAACACAGACAGGATATGATAAGCCTATGTATACCATAGGGTAGAAGTGACACGCTGAGCTTGACCATGGGAATGGAGTCAGTAAAATCCAAACTGAGATAATGCAGTAGCCAATAAATAAATAAATATTCTCCTTGTCAACCAGTAAGTGGTAAGACAAAAACAGTGATATAGAATACCTATAGATTAAGAGAGGCATGGCTTCCTATGCGGTGCAGTGGTAAAGAATCCACCTGCCAATGCAAGAGATGCAAGAAACCCAGACGCAGTCCATGGGTCAGGAAGATCCTCTAGAGTAGGAAATGGCGACTAGCTCCAGTATTCTTGCCAGGAAAATTCCACAGACAGAGGAACCTGGTGGACTACAGTCCATGGGGTCGCAAAGTGTTGGACACGGCTGAGCACACACACAGGTGCACACACACACACACACATGAGAGACAGCAATTTAATTACCATGCTATCATATATAGAAATTATTTCGATCCTACTTTAAAAACATAAAAAATGCAATTAGGCATGTAAACTCTCACTGGATATTTCATAGTGTTAAGGTATTCATATTAATTATTTAAAGGTGAGAATGGGGTAGTAACTTGGTAAAGATAGTCTACATTTTATAGATGTAAGTACTGAAATATGGATGAGGAATTGTGTCTGAAATTTTCTTACTAGCATTTGGAGAGGGAGGAAAGAAGACTGAAGAGCAGTTTGGGCAGTTGTGCTCTTGGAATGACACTTGTAAGGACTGGGTTGATTATATATGGCAACTTATATTATTTCATTGAATTTTGTGTATGTTTGAAAGTATCCATAATAAAACAAGTTTGAAACTATTATAAATTTACCTTAGTTCTCTCCATTAAATTGGATTGAATTAAAAAAGAGGAGGTACTTCATCAAACATTTATGAGGTATTTTAAAAGTAACCAAGTGTTTGATAGTATTAGAAATGATTTGCCATATATAAAAGCAATATATTTCACTACTGGCTTCTTTGCAAAGCTACAACAGATTGACTTTAAGCTATATAGCATAATATTTAGAGTCTAAAACACTGAGTGCTTTTGTGGTTCCATAGCATGAGACTTGAAGACGATATCGTAATAAATTTCACAATACCACAAAAGAAATGTTCCATGCTCAACAGCAGAAACATTTAGCCCTCATTAAATGAAAATTCTTAGTAGGCAGATACATACATACATATAGAATTGCAAAACAACAGAATAAATACAGTACTAAAGGTGTGTATTGAACATGGAAAGATGGTGATCAGTTCAGCTTGAGCACTGGCATGTGTATGCATGCGTGCTAAGTTGCTTCAGTTGTGTTGGGCATCAGTACTGACGTCAAAGAAAATGTAGTTATAGGTTTTTGTTATGTGATACGTGCATTCTCTTCTGGTGGTTTAAATTATAGACCAAGAAGATATTGTTTTCAGACTTTCAGGAATAAAACCTTTGGAGTAAAATTTACCATTGACCAGTGTATTTAGGGATCTCTTTTAAAATAGAGAAAACGAAAATCACTGTCAGAGGATTATAATTTATGTGCCAAGTGTGGCTGATTTTCATTTAATGCAATTCATATTTGTTTAAATTAAAGGATTCTGATGATAAGAAAAAAATGTCTTACACATTTCGTATACTTTCATTTTAATTGCAAGTTTAACATAAATACCTTAGACTAATACATTATTTTATTTATAGTTCACTTTGTTTGACGTGTCTGCTAAAAGATGGAATTGCATTAGATTTCATTTGTTATTTTTTGATCATTGGGTAGTCAATATCAACTGTTGAGTATTAAATTATTTGAAAACTAGCATATATAAATGTATGTTCAACTTCTTTTTTATGCAGTTTGAAAATTTTTCCAAAAAGTTAATCTATTTTGATGCATTATTAAGTGAAACTAGAGTTCAAGCCACTAGTTTATCTTAATAGTTTTCAAGGTCAGAGGAAAAAATCAATAATCTGATAGATTTCTTGGGATAAAAGCATGCATGGTATACGTATGTAGAGGTGCAGTGTACCAATATTCATTTGAAAAGAAATCATGTAATTTCTAATAGTATCTTATATGTATCTAGTGTAATAAATGATACCAGTGCTGTTTTAATAATATCCAAAGTGAACTAACAGTACTCAAAAAGGCAATGTTTTCTTTACAAGTAATGTAACAACTCAATTAAGTGGACTCTGTTATCAGTCATGGGGAAGCTATGTGTTCAGAAAGTTCCCCAAGGTTAGGCACAGGCTCACAGTAGGTGATCCATAAATGCTTGATGAAAACTCAAAGCTCTCATTATGGTCCTGCAAGGTTTTGTTTCATGCATTCTCTACCTGCATTTTTAAAAAATCACATTCTCTAGGGACTTCCCTGGTAGTCCAGTGGTTAAGACTCCACCTTGTCAATACAGGGGACACAAGTTCCATCCCTGGTCAGGGACCTGAGATCCCGTCATGACATAAGGCATGGACAAAAGAAAAAATCATCTTTAACTCAGTTTAAATGAAGGAAGAGGTCTATAATTACCAACTGTCATTTTGCATCATCTGTTAACACCTCTCCAGTCATTAAAATAGTTAATTGGGTTTCCAAGTTCATTTAATCTCATGATACAGCGAACAATTTTATCTGTCGTACACACACACACACACATAAAGAATTCCTCTTCTTGCTGAGGAAATGATTAGTCCCTGTGAGTGACTGTATTATTGTGTCTGATTCAAATCCCTTCTTTTAAAACTTTAACTAAATACAATAGCAGCAGCAACAAAGTCCATTAGAGAAGGAGGAAAGATGACCAAAAATCACTTATTGACTAATATAAAGCACTTAATTGCATGTTGCAACCAGATAGTTTATTGTGTGTGTGTGTATTTTTGTTTGGTTGGTTTTCTTCAGTTTTCAGTTGGCTATTTTATTCTATTCAGAGTTAAATTGCACTTTCCAGTGTTTGCAGTATATAAGTTATTTCAGAAAGTACTACAGTGGTATCATTTTTCACTTATATGACCCATCAGACATCCCACTGATTTTAAAGGGGAACATTTTCACAAGAACTTACATGAACTTATATTAATTTAACATAGGATAGTTAGGAAAAGAGGGATATTCTGTCAAAAATGTATGACTGAATGAAAGTAAGTGAATAGTTTTTTTTTTTTATGGTATCACTCTAAATCTTTATCAGGTAAGATATGGAAGAAAATTGGTAGATATTATTATATGTTAGTTATAAAGTATACTACGTGGAGAGATAGACTTTCTAACCAGCATATACCATATATATATATGAAAAGGGAAGAAAATTAACAAGAATGATTCCATATTCAGCTATTCCCAAATTAATTGAGAAGGTATTAAAGTTCACTGGAATATTTGACAGTGAATTAAAAATGGAATCAAGTAAAGCTAGCAGAGAAAATAGTTATTCTAAACAGAATTCTAAATTGGAACCTTTTATATAATATATTGTGCTGCATAGATATGTGAGAACCATGTATGTTAAGTACATCAGGTACTTTTTCTCTCATGGATTTAAATAAAGAATCATTAGTAAATGAAGATTCTTCTTTGTGAGATGAATAATCACATCTTAATATGTTATTCATATGACTTTTCTCTTTCTATATTGAATATAATGTATGTAGAAAATAAAAGAACAAAGTGTGTGTGTGTGTGTATGTATTATTGTATTCTATTTCCCAAAATGAAAATATATCTGATGAGCCTTTTCATGGAATAGAATCTTGGACAATTGTCAAATAAGTAGTATTACTGACTTCTCCCACCAATTAATATTCTTGTTTACTTAGATCACTTTTTCTTGTCACAATTAAAAAGGCCATAATTCTTTGTGCAACTAATCCCCCTAAGCCATATGGTGGCTGCATCCTTATCATGTCTGACAAGTATATTGAAGTGTGATTACTATTTTTCAAAAATTTATTTGAGTATTATAGAGCCATTTTTCTCAATAAATTTTTGTGTTCTTCATAAGAAATTACTATCATACTCTGCATATTTTGTGTCACATATTATATAATTTTAAAAATGGAAATTTCAGATAGATTGTTTTCCATGACAAAAGAAACAGAGAATAAGTTGTCTAAGTATTAACATGAAACTATTTTCAATAATTAAAATTAAAATACCATTGTGATTATTTTTCATAGTCAGTGGTAACTTAATACGACTAGGTTTAATTTTGCTTTCTGAAACATATCTAGCCTAAATTGAATATCTGTGAATTAGCATTCCTCTTAAATTACTATTACACTTCAAAATACCATAAATGTAGGTATTCAGTAGACTGCAATGAAAATACCAAGTCTGTCTTCCTATTTCTGGACATACTTATGGCTATTTCCACTTTTGGGTTAAAGTCAGAAATTTAGCACATATTCAGGTTTGCAGAGATGTGAGCTAATGACCATACAGAAGTGTGACTGTGATATATTTAATCTAGAAGGTTCATCTCCTGGTGATAAGGTTCACTTAGCTGACTATGAGTATCTGGCCAAAAACATTATCATGTTTTCAGAAATTCACCAGAGGTGAATTTCATTTGCAACAAAACGTACTGTTTATTCCACTAATTTCTCCTTAATACATTATTTCTCACT
This sequence comes from Neotragus moschatus, assembly GCA_006410615.1. Classification (NCBI taxonomy): domain Eukaryota; kingdom Metazoa; phylum Chordata; class Mammalia; order Artiodactyla; family Bovidae; genus Neotragus; species Neotragus moschatus. The sequence continues at coordinate 683,130 of SJYA01000946.1, forward strand.
GAAAGACCAAATGCTTCATATGAGAAATGGTCTCTGCTGCTGACATGCACATGCCTGCATGTATCACCATGGTTGAGTATACCAGATTAAGTGTCTAGGGAGTGGTAAATTTCAGGTCATCGCCACTAAGCAGCTGTGTAATAAATATGGTAAAAGGAAGCCACTAAAGATTGAAGTCAGTCATACTCCTCCAGGTGACAGTGCAGGGTACCAGACAGACACCTGTATGCTTTCTGGGAAAATTGGATATAGAATCTTTCAATATTGATAATGACCTATTTACTGCCTGGGCTATTTTATTTTGCTTTTAAGAAATTATCCCTATAGGAAAACGAGCCTAACATTCTAGAGAATCATCTTCAGGGAAAATTATGGGATCTCAGATGTTTAAGACTTGCTTTACACCCAGTCTTTCATTGCCATCAAACCACACAGCACCGTGAAGTGAACCCTTGAACTTTTCCCCAAGAGCAAGTGTGCTGGATTAATGTCCTGTCAGGTGAGTTGAAAGGAGAACAAATTTTTGGTGTCTGTGGCAAAGTATGCACTAGGGAATGAAGTTTTTCAGTCTCACTGGAAATTTAGCTTCCCTGACAAGCCCAGTTGATGAACATGCGGTATGGATGAGGCCAGAGGCATGATCTGGAGACCAGTTACCCTTGGGAAAACAAGGATCCATGGTATACACACACACATGGACACGTATTATTGAAGCACAGTTGACTTGCAATATTACCCCTACAGCTTATTTATTTTATACGTAGTAGTTCGTGCCTCTGCATCTTAACCTCCTACCTCTATCATGCCCTTCCTTCCTCCTCTCAAGTTGTTTTCTCTATCTCGAGTCTTCTGTTTGGTTTTATTCCTTCTTTGTTTTATTATTTTTAGATTCCACATACAGTCATAACACACAGTACTTATCTTTCTCTGACTTATTTCACTAAGCACAATATCCTCCAGGTCCATTTATATTGTTCAGATGGCAAAATTTCATTCCTCTTACACAATATTCCATTGTGTATATATACCACATCTTCTTTATCTGTTCACCTGCTGATGGATACTTACATTGCTTCTATATCTTGTCTATTGTAAGTAATGCTGCTATGAATGTTGAGTGTGTGTATCTTTTCAAATTCTTGTTTTGGGTTTTCTTTAGACATATACAGGAGTGAAACTGCTAGATCATATGGTACTTCTATTTTAGTATTTCAGGGAACTTCGATACTGTTTTCCATAGTGTCTTCACCAGTTTGCATTCGCATCAATAGTGTACCAGGGCCCTTTTTCTCCACATTCCTGCCAACATTTGATATTTGTAGACATTTGATTGCAACCTTTCTGACAGGTGTGAGGTGATATTTCACTGTGGTGTTGATTTACACTGATCTGCTGATTAGCTATATTGAGCATCTTTTCTTGTGCAGTCAGCCATCTGTATATTTTTTTGAAAAATATCTATTCAGGTCTTCCACTCATTTTTAAACTGGGTTATGTGTTTTTCTATATTGAGTTGTATGAGCTATTCATATATATAGTTTGGATATTAACTCCTTATCAGTAACAGAATTAGTAAATATTTTTTCCCATTCTGTAGGCTGTCTTTTTCATCTTATTGATGGTTTCCTTTGCTGAGCAAAAGCCTTTAAGCTTAATTGGGTCCCATTTGTTTATTTTTGCTTCTGTTTCCTTTGCCTTAGGAGGTAGAGCCAAAAACATATTGCTAGGATTTAAGTCAAAAAGTGTTTTGCCAATGCTTTCTTCTAGAAGTTGTGTGGTTTTTCATCTTATATTTAGGTCTTTGATCCATTTTGAATCTATTTTTGTATATGGTGTGAAGATTCTGTGTTTTGAGGTCATAAATTTATTATTTTATCCAGTATATGATCTTGACAGCATAAGCGTTGGTCACAAGCAATATTTAATGAAAAAATACAGATGTTGTAATATGGATCCTGCACAGCTATTAAAAAGCAACTTTGCAGGCAGAGTTATCCAAACCCTGGCATTGCATTTTGGCTCTACCCTTTTGTGGTTGAATGTTGGAAGGTTACTCAACCTCCCTGAAACTCAGCTTCATTCTCTGTAAAATGGAGGTAATAATTCATATGCCATATGGTTTTTGTGAGAAATAAATGAAGCAACATATGTAAAACCTCTAGCATTATACTTAGCAAGTTGGTAGGTGCTAAATAAATTATGCTTATTTTTATTACATTGTTATTTTATTTTTATTGCAGTATTATGTCATGCATCAGTTTCATCTTTTTATACCAAGGATATATATAGCCTTCCTCTTTACAGAGAATGTTAAATCAATATATATTTTTATTTTTAAACAGTTACATTTTCAATATGAACATGACAATTTCAGCAAAAATAACAAGTGCCCACTTTATACCATAGCTGTGGAAATGGCAAAGAAAGATAAAATCTAGTGTCCTGGAGAACCTTTCAGTCTATTTAGAAAGATATGCAGTGCATAATTGGAATAGGAAAGGGCAACCCTTTCCAGTATTCTAGCCTGGAAAATCCCATGAACAGAGGAGACTAGCTGGCTACAGTCCATGGGATTGCAAAGAGTTGGACACCACTGAGCAACTGAACATGTGAGCATGTGCATTGCATAATCCATACAGGTTTTAGTATGTTTTATCATACCTTTTCATGCATATAGTATTCTGCAGTATTCATCTACAGTGTTCATGACATCAGATATGTTGAGCAATAGGAAAACGTAGGTATCCTATGGTCTTCCCTGGTAGTTCAGATGGTAAAGCGTCTATGTAAAATAACCAGAAAATGCAAGTGATGTTTAAAAACTGAACACTTTACAAACATTTTGAGAACAGGAACGTATGGTATATTTCTAATGTGAAGTAGCATATAGCTGTCTTACAATAGTGTCTATCTCACTCTTTTCCCCTGCTCTCCTACTATGAAAGTTATTTTCCTCTATTAATCTTACTCCCAAAAGGAGACAGAACAACACTTCTGTTTTCAGATAATGAGTGGTAAAAGTTTGAGGAAGTCATTTCCTACTTTGTTACTAGCAGACTATCCACAGTTATGGAAAATGCATCTCACTTTCCAAAAAAAAAAAAAAAGGTAAGAACACTGATGTCAGTTGCCCTGGAGGACTTGACTTTGTCCTGGTCTAGTGCCTGACAGACTTCTCATTTAATGTCACCTTACTCAGCCTGAATTTATATGACAAATAAATCCAAATGACAGTAAACCCATACAAAGTGAAGCTCAACACATGGAGCGATGGGCCATGGAGATATCTGCCTGGTGCAAGCAACATATCAATAATTCAAAACTCTTTATTGATCCCTGATTTTTTCCATTTCATCTAGTATACCAGATAGAGAACTCTAGTTCAATGTCGAATGTATTCAAAGAGGTCCATGCATTCTTACAAACAAGAACGCTTTTTATTACCTAAGTGATGATGTGTTGCAGAGGTTTTTGTTTCTTTCTGAACTTTGCAACATAACTAAATATTACACTGACGTTTTCCTCCCCTACTTTTCTTTATGTTGTAAACATCTTCTGGCTCAGTCCAGTTATATTTGCATTTTGGACTGCAAATTTGATCTGTCTAAAGTGCATTTAATTTACAATTTAGTTATATGGATTTGAACAGGCACTAAATTCTTGCTGTGAAGTTGGCAACTAAACAAAATATAAAATATTATGTGTTGAAATTTGTATTTATTCCAATACAGCTTAATTGCTTTTATGGATTTGGACAGCTATTCTGATTCTGAACTGATTCTCAGTTGTTTCTATAAATGTTGCCACTGCCCCGGACTCTAACCCACCATGATGATTGAAAGCAATAAAGCTCTACTGTTATAAATGTTATGAACTATCTAATACTTTGAATATATAGCACAAACCTCATCACTGGAGCAAGGAATTACTTTTTTTCCTTTATAGTCTTACAGATGATCAGTGATTTAGATAGTAATTTAATGAATTAGGTACAGTAAAACTGCACTAATTCAGACTGTGTGGAAAATTTAATGAGGAAGTGAAAAATTTGATACAGAAGTTTTAAATATGGGTTTATTTCTTCAAAATATTTACTATATCTTATTCTAATGACTAACTGTGCCATGATAGTGACTTCATATACCACTTTTTGAAGTAGAAACATGTAAATTATTTGCAGTTTATCCTTATCTTTGCACACACATCAGCATGCTTTTGAAACATTAGCCAAGCACTTCCCCATTTTCCTCTGCCCTCTGTCAGTCTTTTTGTTTTTAACTCTAAATTGCCTTGTGCTAAGTTGTTTCAGTCATGTCTAACTCTTTGCAACTCTATGGATAGTGGCCCATTAGGTCCTCTATCCATGGAATTTTCCAAGCAAGACCAGACTGGGTTGCCATTTCCTTCTCCAGGAATTCCTTCTTAAGAGATAATGCAAATATCTAGAGGATTTGAAAATACACAATTTTAAAATAATTTCTTCCATTCATAGCAATATTTCATAAATGTTATAGTCCACTAAATCATAACAGCAGTTCAATAACTTGAGATATTTTCTGTTTTCTGACCAAAGTATTTGTGAAAGTTTTTTTAAGGTTATTTGAAGGGAATTTGCAATGTAAAATATTTCTTAAGCTACATGGTTATGTCCTTTAATTATTAATATAAAATAAGTGATTACTATACATGTTTTAGTAAGAGCATACAGAGGTATTTAATATGGATATTAGTTGGAAATATTTCAATTGAATACAGACTTTTAAAAGAGGGGTAGACTTCTGTGATTCTTAAATTCCATGACAGAAGCTATGTGAATTATTCATTTTGTTCTTGATGATAGAGAATAAATATAATGAGACATTATAGGCAGATTCTTTACCATCTGAGTCACCAGGGAAACTCATAATCAGGCTGACTAAGCTAGTTAAAACACATAAAGTTGTTTATCTTCCTGAAATAAATCATATACATCAATACTGTACACAAATAAAATGTGTTATATTTACATTTCTGTGATGATACCATGTGACTGATAGCAAAATTCCTTTTCATTTTATTGATAAGTCGTTTCAAATTTTAGCTGATTAGTACAATATATAAGCTTCTTCCCAGGTGGCACTAGTGATAAGGAACTTGTCTGCCATTGCAGGAGACCTAAGATTTGCAGGTTCGATCCCTGTGTCAGCAAGATCCCCTGAGGAGGGCATGACAACCCCTTTCAATATTCTTGCCTGGAGAAACTCATGGACTGAAGAGCCTGTCAAACTACAGTCCATACATAAGGTGGCACAGAGTTGAACATGACTGAAGTGACTTAGCACACATGCATCACGTTCTTAGGTAATAATAGGAAATATTTTTACAACTTGGTACAATCAGCTCTCTACCCTATAATGGTCTTCTTTACTCGTGTAATTCCAGAGTATATTATAAATGCTCTCTCTTTCCTCCCAAAGGTACATAAGTAGTTTAACACTAATAAGAAAATTGAAAAACTAAGTTTTCTAATTTGCAGTAGGATATTTATGCATTAAAAGTAGAGTTCAGTCAAATTGGTTTAATGTGTTCCTATTTTCTAACCGTAAAAGTAGCCTCAAGGGGGAAAAACTCTGCATGACATAAACTGTAAATTGCATTTAAGTTTTTTGTTGTTTTGTTTTTGTTTTTTTGGTTCTTCTTGAGTTGAACTGTGAGATCTGTACAAATCATGACAGGATTTAAAAGCCAGGGAAATCTGAAGATGGTTGTGAATTTATATCTGGCATTTACCTTCTAGGGCCTCAGTTTATTCATCTTTTCAGTTTAGTTCTAGGCATGCAGTTGAGTCAGGTTTAATGTCAGCTTCAGTTCTGGAGTAGAGGAGAAGCAGACAGGAGCAGGAAGGTAGAAGGTATCAGGGAAGGTGAGATCAGCTATATCTGAAGGCAGTTTTGACTCTATAGATTACTATTTTGAGAGATCAGAATCACCCAAAGTCCTGATACACATCCGTAGAACTATTAAATGCACATCTTGGGGTGAAGGTAGAACTAAAATCTTCATTTTTAACAAATGTCTTTTTTTTCCTTTCATACTGTAATTAAAACCCAGTAGTGAAGCATAAAATTAACTGAGTAGATCTTAATGAACAGTTGTAAATTAAAGAAGAGAGTGGAATAAGATGGAATATATATAAAATATATAAAAATTATGTATAATATATATCAAAATATGTTGCACACAGTGAAGAAAAATATTTTTTATTGTGTTTTCCTTTGTGTGTGTGTGTATGTTTACACATACATATGTAACAGGGATGCAAAATTTATTTCTTACTATTGCTAGTAACTTAAGAAAAACAACTTTGAAGGTGACTACCCCGGAAATTGGAAAAGGAAATGGCAACCCACTCCAGTATTCTTGCCTGAAGAATCTCATGGACAGAGGAGCCTGGGGGGCTAGAGTCCATGGGGTTGCAAAAAGTCAGACACGAATGAATGACTACACCTACTTACACTTACTTACCTCGGAAATATCTTACTTAATAGATATTAGTTGATAGATTGGAAATGACCAATAACCCTAACCCTGTCTTACTTGATAGATTTGGAAAATGACTACCTACAGCAATGAAAATTCTAAGATGTTCCTATCCCATTCAATCTAAACATAGATAAACTCACTTTGTTAAGGAGAAGCCTTTGTAGTATAGTAGTATTTCAGATTCTAAAGGATAAAAATTGCCCTTACTTTGAATTTCTTAGTGTTAAATTTTGTTGCTTCTGTTTAAATAATCTCCCTTGCCTAATTTTCCATGTCCTTCTTATCTCCAGTCCCTTAGGATCTCATCTGCTGCTGCTCTCAGTTAGGCCTTCCAGCCAATGCGGGAAGTAGCGTAACTGCCAGGACAAAAGGCATCTGGTAGTTTCCAAGATGTTCTTTTTTGGATTTCCCTCTTCTATTGCTTGCATATTACAAAATGTGTCCTTAACCCTCCCTGGAATCTTTCTAGAATAGAACCTAATTGATTATGACTCTACCCTGCCACCTTTCAGCAGTTTTTCACCACATGCATTGGTTTATATATGAGGTTGGGAAAAGCAATGAATGACTGAAATTCTTGGTATTGATTCTTGTGGTTGTTCAGTTTCTAAGTTGTTTCTGACTCTTTGCAACCCCATGGACTACAGCTAGCCAGGCTCCTCTGTCCTCCACTATCTCCTGGACTTTGCTCAGATTCACATCCATTGAGTTGGTGATGCTATTTAACCATCTCATCCTCTGCCACTTTGCTTCTCTTTTTGCCTTCAATCTTTCTCAGCATCAGGATCTTTTCCAGTGAGTTGGCTTTTCACATCAGGTGGCCAAAGTATTGGAGTTTCAGCTTCAGCATCAGTCCTTCTGATGAATATTCAAGGTTGATTTCTAAATCTGGTAACTGGTGGGTCTGACTGCCACTTTATTGCCTGCTATAAGGAACATCACCATGTTAGCTGTTAAAATGATGACAGTGGCAACAGTTGTAATATTAATAAAGGAAATAATGTGCTCAGGATTTTACCTGTTTATACCAGCAATTCTCAAAATTTAATGTGTATCACAATATTTTCTTCTTTTTTTTTTTTTGCTCAGCATACATTTTCTGAATGTGGGGATAGAGGGCTTTTGAGTACTGAACAATTTTTCAGATAAGTTCCATGCACTCTGGAGATTAGGATTCATGGATTGTGTAACCTAAATACTAGTTTGCTATATTGTAAAGCACTCACAGTTTCCTCCATATTAGAGATTAGGAAATTGAAGCTTATGGGAATTAAGTGTTTTGCCTTAGCTCATAGAGTTTGTGAGTAGTAAAGCTCATGTGAGCAAAGTTAAGGATCCAAGAAATGTTTTTGAAACGCTCTGATATGAGAAGTCTTAGGTATCAACTTCGGAGAAGGCAATGGCACCCCACTCCAGTATTCTGCCTGGAAAATCCCATGGATAGAGGAGCCTGGTGGGCTGCAGTCCATGGGGTCACTAAAAGTCAGACACAACTGAGCGACTTCACTTTCACTTTTCACTTCATGCATTGGAGAATGGCAACCCACTCCAGTGTTCTTGCCTGGAGAATCCCAGGGATGGGGCATCCTGCCAGGGATCTATGGGGTCACACAGAGTCGGACACGACTGAAGCGACTTAGCAGCAGCAGCAGCAGCAGCAGCAGGTATCAACTTCAAGCTCAGTGTTTTTTCTAGTTGAAGAAAGAATGGGTAAAATACTCATGACTTTAGGAGTGGACGGAGGACCTTGGTGAGCTACAGTCCATGGGTCACAAAGAGTTGCACACGACTGAGCGATTTCACTTTCACTTTCACTTAGGAGTTTAATCTACTTCCTCAAATTTCTCTTAATCCTTTTGGTATCAAATTCTTAAAATTTACATCACTCATGGAAGATTTTCTTAAGACACCAAATATTTTAATCAGTGTTACTATGTTATCTGAGGGAGCAACACATTGTCTAGAAGGCAAAACATAAAAACTCTGGCTATCATTACCATGAATATCCGTAAATCAATGCACAGAAGTCACAGGACAGAGCAAGATAATCTGTCATGGATGGTTGATTCAATATTGTTAGGATAATGACATATTTAGAAGAAAAAGAAAGTAAAAAATATGGTGCAACAAATGTTAAATGGAGAAAGTGATACTAAAGATGATTTTAAAGGTGCCCGATAATGCTGTCATTAATGGCATTATATCTGAGAATTTCCTAGTCTGAAAAACTAGCAAACTATTGTATAGAAATAAAGTCATGAATAGCAATACACATCATTAATGATAAAAAAGAGAGTAATCACTGGTTATAGAAAACTAATCATTAATTGAGGAGCAATATAGGTCATATATGTCTTGTGATGGGCACTAGATAATTTCATGGAGATGAATGTTCTAGTGTTTTCAATGACATGTTGATCATTCCCATGCCTATGTGGGCTAGGGGTATGCTCAGTCATGTTTCTCTCTTTGTGACCCCATGGACTGTAGCCTTCCAGGCTCCTCTATCCATGGAATTTTCTGGGCAAGTATATTGGAGTGAGTAGCCATTTCCTACCCCAGAGAATTGATCATTCCCGTACTAATTAATAAATAAAACTCTCTTAGTCTTCTTGTTTTTGAACAAAACCCCAAGTATGGCTGATTTTAATTACAAATTACTTTCTCTGGAATGTATTACAGCTTTTAGAAAAATAACACCCAAGTCATTTGTTTTCCTAAAGTAAAGTGAATGATAAGAAATGCTCATTTTAAGTTTTTCTGTAATCATCTTCAAAATGTAGGCCATCTGCTCCCAAAAGGATTTGGGGTATTTTCTGATAAAACAAATTTATAATGAGATATTAAAATGGAAATAATACCTCAGAAACCACATACAAGAATAAGGAAATGCACCTACCCTGCTTGGGCTTATAAATAGATGATGATTGAGTGCTGAGATTCCTGGCAGCCAAAGCACATAGAAATTTAGAATGATTTTCCCATTTTATTTCAGGATTAGAGTGGATTTTCAACCCTGCTGACATAGACTCTGAGCTCTATCCCAAAATAATTTTAGGATATGGTCCAAGTATCAATACTCTTTAGGTGGGGGTAATTTAAATATGTAAGCAGAGCAGAGAACAGCTGACTTGTGTAAAACAAAGCTGAAAGGTTTATTAGACTTGAAGAAAATTACTTAAGTCCCACATGATAGAAAGTGAAGTATGTGCCTTTTCTTTTATTCTTGGCTTAAGTGTAACAACAAACTACACATAATCTACAATAGAATTCAAATCTGAATGTCTGATTTTTCAGCCTAAGCAACCCCTATCAGAAGTGGCTGAGATAATCAACTTTTTTCTCCTGAGCACTTGTAGGTTTTTAAGTAGGCTGATCTGTGCTAGAATATGATTTTACTAAGCCAGTACTCTTGTGCTATATGAGCAAACCTCAGTGTCTATCAATTTCTCAGGGATTAATCAAAGCAAAGCTATTGCTTGGTGAGCAAGAGCCAAACTATGGATCATTTAGCCACTGTGTGACTACAGCCAAGTTACTTCCCTGGGTACTGGCTTCTGCATTTACCTCACAGTACTATTGTGAAAATTAAATAAGCTTTGAATGGACACATGGTAAGCAATCAATGAGTGTTAGGGAATATCACTTTGCATTTTAAATGCAGACATGTTATCAGCTATATCATTAAGGAGGCTTTGCCTTCTTCCAATGTGTTCTGGGAAATGTTTGCTACCAATTACTGATTGCCCCCTAGAAAGATTTCTCTTTAGATTGTACAGTTGCAATATGTAAGTTTCTTGCTCAGTAAAGTATCTCTGACTTATTTCAGGGCTCTCTGTCAAACTAGGTGAAGATAATACATGTTATCTCTAGTTAATTCACAATCTGCCAATATGAGCAGTTGTTACAAAAACTGAGCTTAAATATTTAAAAAAAAATGTTTCTTCTAGAATACAAGATGTAACTTAATTATGTGGTTTATTATTAGTTTTACTTCTTAATATACAGAATGCAATGAACTTCCCAAACTATGGGTACCAGAAGGTTATAATTTTAGCACCTTTGAAGTGAAAATTAAGATATCAGGGAAGCAACATCTCCAAAATGTCAATGTATATGAAGTGTGAAAAAATAAAAAGATCAGAGACTTGGAAAAGGTCATAAGGTAAAAAAAGAAAGGAATAAAATATTTGTCTTTAGATATGGTACCCCATGTATCTCCTAAATATGAAATGCAAACAGACTTAGTCAAATAGGAATACTAGTAATAAAATATGATGGTCCTATGATGTTACGGCCTTGTGGACTCATTTTTCCCTCATGCTTAAAAATGTGCATTTGCTAGAAGCTTAAGAATTTGACTATTTTGCTCAAGGAGATGGTAATTGAAATAAGTTGTTCTTGTGGCATTTAATATTGAAATAATATATGGCAAATATTGGATAATATTGATTATATTTTCAAATTACAGCTGAAAATTAAACTCCAGTCAGTATTTCAGACTATCTGCCCTTCTGTATAATTATCACATTTTTAAAATTTATTTTTTTTAATTAGAGAAAAATTGCTTTACAATGTTGTGCTGGTTTCTGCCATGCAACAATGCGAATCAGCCATAATCATATATCTATCACGTCCCTCTTGAGTCTCCTTCCCCTCCCCCATCCTACACCTAGATCATCACAGAGTGCCAGGCTGGGGCCCCGGTATTATACAGCAACTTCTCACCAGCTGTCTATTTTACACATGGTAGTGCATATATGTCTATGCTCTTTTCTCCATTCATCCCCCTCTCTCCTTCCCCCACTGTGTCCTTTGAGTCCCCATGGTACAGTCAAGTTACAAGTATCCTCTTTTCCCTAAAGAACCATGAAATACCAACATGCTTACTTATTATTTATTTGTTGAATTTATTTTCTGCTTTCCTTCTGAAAAGTTAAAGTTTTAATAGAAAGAATTCATCTTCCTAGAAAGTTTTTTCAATACACAAGTGTAAAACAAAGAAGTAAGAAAGTAGTAGACAACAGACGATATCTACAAATATGGTAACTCTAGTTAGGCACCATCAGTATTTATTTATTAACTGTCTCAAGTGTAGATGAAGCTATTCTCAAAAATCAAGACATTCACTATCTTTCTTTATGCTAGCATAGTGGGAAGAATTTGTTTCTTCCAAGTTTATGGATTTTTTTAAAAAATATCTTTTATCAGCTCCATAAATTTTTGGCCTATGGACAAAATTTTGAGCTCAATTTACCATTATAATGTATAGGACACTCTACAATGTACTCTAAGACTGGATTTCCATTGTATCCTTTAAGTGAAGAGATTATAATTTATATTTACAGAAGTTGAATCCCAGCTCAGAAGAATTAAGTCAGTAGCCCAAACCTGTTCAAATTACAGTTGACATCAGGAAAATAAATTCTGATTTCCTGATCTGGAAGTCTGTGGATTTCTTCAAATACAGTATTAGTAATCTGATAAGTAATCACGGTATTAAAAGAATAATAAATGTGAAAATAAGGCTATAAAGATTATTTTCAACATTTTTACAGTTTTAGACCTTTCAACATAAAATGCATAACAATATATTTGAATGCTTTATAAAATAAGTACAGTTATTAGAATCATATGTTGGTTCTCTGTGCTCTACAGGTGGAGTGATAAAGAAATGGAATACCAAATTAAATTTGAACGATGACTAACTTCTTTTATAAATGTGAAATGTAGGCCCAACTGCTTTACTTCTCTTTTTTTCCCATCATACCTCAGGCTCCATGGCCCATTACATGTTTCTTATTGCTGCTATAACAAATTACTAAAATTGAATGGCATAAAGCTGTAGCAATTTTTGATGACAGAAATTCAAAATAGGTCTCTCTGGACTAAAATCAAAGTGAGACAGTGTTTATGCTGGAGTTTTAGCAGAAAATATGCTCCCTTCCTTACCTTTAATATCTTCTAGAGGCCACCAGCATTCCTTAACTTCTGGCCCCTTCCTCTGTCTTCAAAGTTTGAGAAGATGAGTATAGATCTTACACTGCATAACTCTGACTTCCTTTTCCACCTTCCCTTTCTCCTTTTAAGGAAGATTAGATTCATTAGTATCATCTTTCTAGATTCCATATAGATACATAAATGTGTGTATATATATATATATATATGTTAATATATGATATTTGTTTTCTCTCTTTCTGACTTACTTCACTCTATAATAGGCTCCAGGTTCATCCGCCTCATTAGAACTGACTGAAATGCTTTCCTTTCTATGGCTGAGTAATGTTCCACTATAAGTATATGTATTAAATATATATACACTACAACTCCTTTATCTATTCATCTGTCGGTGGACATCTAGGTTGCTTCCATGTTTTAGCTATTACTATAAACAGTGCTGCAGTGAACACTGTAGTACATGTGTATTTTTCAACTATGGTTCTCTTCGGATATATGCCCAGTTGTGGGATTATTGGGTCATATTGTAGTTTTATTCCTAATTTTTCAAGGAATCTCCAGACTGTCATCCATAGTGGCTATATCAATCTACATTCTCAACAAAAGAGCAAGAAGACTCCCTCTTTTTCCACACCCTCTTCAGCATTTATTGTTTGTAAATGTGTAGGGTAGAAATGGAGACACAAACATACAGAACAGACTTATGGACACAGTGAGGGAAGGAGAGGGTGGGACAAATGGAGAGAGTAGCGTGGAAATACTTATACTACGATATGTACATAGATAGGCAAAGGGAATTTGCTGTATGACTCAGGGAGCTCAAACTAGTACTCTGTGGCCACCCAGAGGGGTGGGGTGAGATGGGGTGGGAAGTGGGAAGGAGATTCAAGAGGAAGGGGGCATATGTATACCTATGGCTGATTTATGCTGATGTATGGTGGAAACCAATACAACATTGTAAAATAATTTCCTTCAATTAAAAATGTGAAAATGTCGCTCAGTCATGTCCAACTCTTTGCAGCCCCATGGACTATACAGTCCATGGAATTCTCCAGGCCAGAATACTGTAGTGGGTAGCCTTTCTTTTCTCCAGGGGATCTTCCCAACCCAGGGATTGAACCTAGGTGTCTTGCATTGAAGGCAGATTCTTTACCAGCGAAGCTACAAGGGAAGCCCTCAATTAAAAATAAATAAATTAAAAAAAAAAGAAACCTGTGATTACATTGGGCCCACTTAGATAATCCAAAATAATATCCTTATTTTAATATCGGTTGATTAGTGAACTTAATCTATCTGCAATCTAAAATTCCTCTTTTGCATGTAAATTCACCAATTCACAGGTTCCAAGGATTAGGATGCATGTATCATCAAAGTCCACTTTTCCGCCTTCTAAGTCCACTTTCACTCATTTTTCTGGAGTTATTTGACTTCCATTAAGGAATGAAAATAAGTATATCTGGGCATTGAATACATTTTTCCTTACGGGCCCTTGTAACTTTTCTTTTAAACAAAGTACAGAGAATATAAAACAAGTAACCCAGCAGAGATGGCAAAGATATGGGTTCATGTGGGTAGCAGGAGTTTCATGTGGGTAGCAGAAGATTCAACTTGAGTTTGGTTTCAACTCAGTTCACTAATTAAATGCTTAAGTAAAACTTCAGAGCCTTATTCCATTTGCCTATCTTGATTTCTGTCAGACATTTTAATCTATTCAGACCAGAAAAAGCTACTTAAGGACACAGACCTTCATTCTGTAGAATATGAAAACATAATGTTTTTTAAATCTATGTAGCTTCCCAAACAAGTTTTACCAGGTGCAGTTTCGATATAATGTCTAAGATAGAAAAGGAAAAAAAAACAGAGAAAAAAAATCTGGAGCATCTGTTTGAGTGTATCCTAAAATGCAAGTTTCATTTTCATTCATTTCAGGATGAGCGAATTGATTCAGGTGTTTATGAGGCAGGCTCCTGTCTGTCCTTCTAAACTTCTATGTATTTTGTGTGCATGACTGTTAAGTCACTTCAGTTGTGTCCAACTCTTTGTGACCTTGTGAACTGTAGCCCGCCAGTCTTCTCTGTCCATGGAATTCTCCTGGCAAAAATACTGGATTGGGTTGACATGCCATCCTCCAGGGGATCTTCTCCACCCAGGGATCAAACCTCATCTCCTGCATCTCCTGAATTGCAGGTGGATTCTTTACCACTAGCGCCACCTGGAAAACCCCTATGTATTTTAGGAGATAGCTTTTAAAAGGTTTTTTTTTTTTTTTTTCCTTGTTGCTGTTGTTTATTTGTTCAGTGTTAGTATTTTAGTAGTTGGAAACCTGGACAGTGCTTTAGGAGTTCCAGTTGGTTCTTCAGCATTGCTTCCTTGAACTGCTGCAGTCTAACTCCAACTGTGTAGTTTAAGACACAGGTTTTTATCAACCACATTCAGCACTTGTGGAACTCCATGGGTATGTAGAATAGTCATGCAAAGCAACTGAGAGGTTTGTGAACTGAGCTTTTGATGATTATCACAATAGCAAAAAGGAAAAAAGAAACCTTTGCTTGTATTCTGTGAGTGCTTTTGTATGATTATTCTACACTTGCCCAGCTGAGCTTAATGCCTAAATTTGCAGCATGTAGATTTTTCGGCGCAGTGGCAGGCACAAAGCAAGTGCTTAATAAGCTTTTGTTGTATTGAGTATCATTGCAAAGATAGTCTTTTTCTCATTAGCTGCCTGTCAATATTCTCTTTTCCTAAATAGGACTCCCTCTGCCTTCCTGTTTCTCTTTGCATGTAAACATAGAAACTTACAAGGGACCGTGTAGGGTCTCAAAGGAATTGGGAGGTGAAATCCAATCAACGGCCCAGCATGTTTTCACCACTCAATTTCATACCAACCTTGCTAACCTTTGCTATTCAAAGCGTACCTTTAAGAGATGAATGAGATCTCACAGTCTCTAGCACACAGTAGGAACGTGAGTATTTTTTTTTTTCACTTGAACGATTTTTTCGGGGGCGAATCAAAGAACTCACAGAAGAGGTGGTTTCAGAGGATAGGGAACATTTAGACAAGCTTATTTCATGGCACTGACATTCCAGAGAAAGTATTTACTTTTTAAAAACACCTTTCACAAAGATGTTAAGCCATTTTTGTAGCTTTTCATTAAGATAATTGGCTAAAATGTTTTGTTATTATACATATGTTTGTTCATGATTCTTGCTTCATGAGTAAACACATTCCAAGTTGCTTTAATGTTTTGAAGACCATGCAGTGTACTAAGGAATTTCTTAAAGGGTGAAAAAGAGTAGTTTAAAATCGTACATTTCAGCCATTTATTGACTTATTGAACAAACCTATCTTCTTATAGTTTCAAAGAATTAAGGAACTAGAAAAGATGGTAAATATCATTTGCTAAAACTCTTTCCTTTTAAAGTTGAAGATGCTAAAACTGAAAGATTAATCTTTCCATCAGATTTTACACTTAGTATCAGAGGAAGTATTGGACTCCATGTCTACTGATTCTCTACTTCAGAGTTATATGCGAAAAAGACAATAAATATTAAAACAAGCTAACAAATGACAATTTAATATAAACTGTTTTCAAGACACTGTCATTGAAACAGATATAATTGATACACACTATTTATGAGGACTTTACGCACTGGTTGAAAAATATACAGTAACTTTTAAAATGTTAATACAACAGAAAAGTATTTTTTACATTTCAATATGATTAAAAATTTAACAACAGCATTTTATGAATCAGGAAAATTATATGAAATTCAATTTCCTGTTTTAATCAATAAAGTATTATTGGAAGCAAGCCATTCTTATTCATTTATGTATCTTCGACAGTTGTTTTTTCAGGACAGTGTCAAAATGAGTAGTTGTGACAAAGACCCATGACCTACAAAGCCTAAAATATTTACTTTCTGTCCCTTCATAGAAAAAGTTTGCCAATTTTTCAACCAGGCTTAATGGAAGCCAGCAAAAAGAGAGGAAAAAAAAAAAAAAAAGATCAAACAATGTGTCCAAAATACAAAGGACCCAAAATTTGTGTTTTAGGGCACAGTATCTTATTTAGAATTCTTAAGAAAATAATATTTGCCTATATTACTAAAACTTTTAGGCTTTTGTCTCTTCTGTTTTCTGATATTTTTCACTAAAAAAAATTAGACAAACTTTTATTTTTAGATTAGAGTAGTTCGATTGCAGTAGTTTGAATATTAAGTTCATTATTTTTTTCTCATTTTCAAAATCAGAATATCCGTATGACCGACGCATGAGGAAAAGTGACACATAAGTGAAATTAATCGCTACAATTTTAATATTATCATTATTGTTCTTTTGCATTATTGTGGAGAAGGAAATGGCAACCCATTCCGGTATTCTTCCCTGGAGAATCACATGGACAGAAGAGCCTGGCAAGCCCTCGTCCATGATTTCGCAGAGTTAGACATGACTGAGCAAAATCACTTCACACTTGTGATCTAGTGGACTAAGAATTATTAAGCATAACCTACATTCTTAGTTACTGCAGAACAAATATNGAGTTGACTCATTGGAAAAGACTCTGATGCTGGGAGGGATTGTGGGCAGGAGGAGAAGGGGACGACAAGAGGATGAGATGGCTGGATGGCATCCAGGAGTTGGTGATGGACAGGGAGGCCTTGGATTCTGCGATTCATGGGGTCTCAAAGAGTCCGACTGAGACAGTCAAAGAGTTCAGACTGAGCGACTGAATTGATCTGAACTGAACTGACATTTACTATTTGGTAATTCACAAAAAAGATGAAATTTTAGAAAAAAGAAGAATGAATCAAATGTTCATCACCTTTTCCTGTCATGGATGCTTCACACCTTGCAATACTGTCATTAGAATGCAAGCCTTATTTCTGTCATATACGCATATCCTAAATCCTCTCGTCATCTAAGCAAAGTGTCTTTTTCTTGATACCAAGTTTACCTATATACCATTCTAACTACGGTTCGTGTTTTCCAAATTTTAAAAAATCCAGAATATTAATAGGCAAATGTATGTACTAACATATATTACAGTGTGTATACCCCCAGCACCCAACTTTATCCTTATTTGCTATTTTTGTCCTTTCAAGATTTTTGGTGGTGTTCAGTCACTCAGTTGTGTTTGACTCTTTGCAATCCCGTGGACTGCAGCAAGCCAAGCTTCCCTGTCCTTTGCCAACACCAAGAGGTTGCTCAAACTCATGCCCATTGAGTCAGTGATGCCATCCAACCATCTCTCTCTCTGTTGTCCCCTTCTTCTCCTGCCTTCTATCTTTCCTAGCATGAGGATCTTTTCTAGTGAGTTGGCTCTTCACATCAGATGACCAATATATTGGAGCTTCAGCTAGGTTAATTTTGTTTTTGGAAATGATCATGGCAATCACATGTTCCTCATCTTGGGTGTATCAGAATTCCCACTGAGGAGAGGAGGGTAAGAAGAGACAGCCATACTTATATACTCCACAGCTTGAGGGCAAGGATAGAAGGGAGAGGACCTCTCCACTCATGCCTGTGTCCACTTCCCATGTGACCTCTAGATTTTAAAATAACACGTGAACAAAGTTATATAAAGAATGGATAAGGATAATATGAAAAATAGGCTGATTCCCAGTCTATAGTACTTTATATCAAAGTCAATTATAATACATTTCCATCAGTTGGGGCCTAGAATGAGTATCAAAGTACAACCCCTGCCCCAGGGATTGGATATTATCCAAAGTAACCTTTAAAAAAATTGTTTATTTATTTATTTTTGGCTGGGCTTGGTCTTTTTTGTAGCTTGGTCTTTTTTCTTTAGTTGTGACAAGAAGGTACTACTCCCCAGTTGCTGTGGGTGGGCTTCTCATTGGGGTGGCTTCTCTTATTTCAGAGCATGGGCCCTGGGGCATGCAGGCTTCAGGAGTTGTGGCTCAGTCCTCTAGAGTGTGGGCTCTATAGCTGTGGTGCCCAGGGTTAGCTGCTTTGCAGCATGTGGCATCTTCCTGTATCAGGGGATGAACCCATGTTTCTGCATTGGCAGGCAGGTTCTTTACTGCTAAGCTGTCAGGGAAGCCCCAGAGTTACCTTTGAATATATTTTTGTCTTCAAGTGAATGTCTCCAGTGTGTCATAATGGAAACAAAAATTAATTCATGAATGTCACTCTTAAATAATAAACTTATAGATGTTCCTGCTCAGTAATGATTGGATTCAAATATTTTTTGAAAAATGTGGGTGTTATTTGTGTACCTATTTGTTTCACAAATAACCTGCATTTAGAAAAACAAAAATCAGTGCATGAATATGAGACTTAGGTTTGAGATTTCACATGGATTTTTAAAATTATATTTAGAAACTTTGTAAATTATTGGACCAGCTCTTTATTTTCTCAGGAAAAAAAAAAAAACTTAAAACATAATGGGAAATAGTTCTCATTATATATCTGTGGCCTGAGGTATAATACCTTTTATAGTATATGTCTTTGAGGGAGCTTAAGGCTCTTTGTAGAAGCTATCTCGTTATTTCTCAGAGAATTTAAGTTAGTAAGGGATAGGTATTATTTTCTGCACTTTACTGACCCTGAGCCTAAGGCACAAGAGCCAGAGGTCAGCTAACTTCTCTGAGGTCAATAAAGAATTCATAATGTTGCTTGGAATAGAATATTTTTTTTAATTTTTCTGTTGTTTCTAATTATATATATATATTTCTCATTAAACATACACATAGGGGCCATGAATGCAATTCCCCAACAGTTTTACTGTTTGCCTTGCCTTTGTGATTTTAATTTTATTTCTCTATTAATTCTAGTTAGTTTACTCCTAGTCTCTGATTTCTTTCGTTTTGGACACTTTTGTATTATTAGGCATATTTTTTGCTTGCCATTTTTGCTGGCATCTTCAACTATTTTTCCTAAAGCATTTTTTTTTAATAATAAGAAAGACAAAAATAAAAAGATAAAGGTTTTACATAAAACTTATTCCTTTTAACTGCCACATGATATCTCTTATACCATACCATTTAAAAAATTAGAAGCCTACACCCACTTTCTCCATGTCTCCTTATGTTTACAAGTGGGTCTTTTACTTCTTCTGGCTTAATCTCCTAGAATTGTTCCCCAGAGTTTAGAGGTTTTATAACAAAAATGACCTCCTAATGGATGAATCCAAAGGACTTATAGCAATCGATATTCTTCTCACTATTTCTGATGCCTTTGATCACATAAGATTTTATTTGCTTTCCAGAAATTACCAACTTCCTTGTTTTCTGAGTCTCAAAAGTGACTTGGTTTTCTTATTAGTCCTATATTTTATTCTTTGCCCCATTTTCAAATATGAAGTCTGCAGTCAGCCCTCAAATATATATTATCTACCAAAATTATTTTTGAGATCTAAATCCAGAAACCCCTTCTTTGCAATGCCTGCCTGAATTCATATGCAAGTTTCATGGAATTTTTTTTGGGGGGGATGCCTTTACATTGTTGGAAATTTAATCGTGTTATATTTTTGGCTGTTTTATATACCTATAAGACTTTGAGTTTCTTAAATATATAGAATTATTGTTGGAACATCCTTGAAACCCTGAGATACAATGGGACATAACAAATGTAGGTATAAGGACTAGCCCCCGTCAGCCACACAAGTCTGCTCTGTAATGGCCTTGCTGAGCATTCTTAATGCTGTTTCCTCATTCTTTCTTTCCTTCTTTTTAAAAATTTTTATTGGAGTATAGTTGCTTTACAATGTTTTGTTAGCTTCTGCTGTACATCAAAGTGAATCAGCTATACATATACATATGCCCCCTCTATTTTGGACTTCCTTTCCAATTAGGTCACCACAGAGGGACCTAATTAAACTTAAAAGCTTTCTCACAGCAAAAGAAACCATAACCAAGACAAAAAGACAATCCCCTCTCTTTTTTAGCATAATCCTCCACCTTCAACATTTCTTCCTCCTACTCTTTTGTAGGGAATGGCCAGACCATGTCTTTAATCTCACTCCTTTAATTAGGTCATTTATTTGCCTAATAAAAATCTTTGGTTTCCACCCTCTCTTGTTTATAATTATCACACACATACCACTCACAATTTTTGTAAAAACTTTCTTGGAGACTTCGTCTTTTAAGATTTTTTTTTTTAACGTGGACCATTTCTAAAGTCTTTATTGAATGTGTTACAATATTGCTTTTGTTTTATGTTCTGTTTTTTTGGCCAGGAGGCATGTGGGATCTTAGCACCTTGACCGGGGATCAAACCCTCAGTCTCTGGGTTGGAAGGCAAAGTCTTAACCCCTGGACTGCCAGGGAAACCTCTTGGAGATTTCTTTCTTGCATTACTTACTTAAGTTTCAAGCACATCTTCATTGTTTCAAAAAGCTGGGAAACTGACACGCTTCCTCAAGCTCTTCTGCTGTTTCCTGTTTTGCACAGAGAATGAGTTTGCCTTTGCAAGACATGTCATTTGTCACCCTAGACAGAAAAGTCGAAAGCTCGACCACCTCAGGTCACTGGATATCTTCATACCATACGTTTGCATCTCAAGATGCATGCTTCTGTGACTTTCCAGGGAAATTCTATGAATACTTAAAGGACCATCTGGCTTCCTGAAGCAGTTTGACTTTCTGACCAAATATTCAATTGTAGGATTTCACTTTCCTCTCTCTGCCTCTCATCACCCTGAGAAATATTAGAAATTGCTGATACCCAGTTCCACCCTGAATGTTGATTCATTGGGTTTAAGTTGAGGCCAGATATTGGCACTGTATTTTCTCACAAGTATTCTGGATGTTTCTAAACACATTTAAGTTTAGGAGTCACTTTAAGCCACTCTACTTCAGAGTGTTAGTCATTACCACATTCATTATCTCTGTCACAGTTAACACAATGCTTATATTTCTGGTTTAGTCAATATGCTCTGGTATGTAAATAATATGTATTCTGTGTCATAACTTCTGCCATAAAGCCTACCTTCTCAACAGACCCAACCCATGGTGAAGGCTGATGTGTAAATACCTGTCTGTCTCCCTAACTCTCTGCCTATCTGTCTACTTTGCTATCTAAATCTGTAATATATGTCTGATTTATTACTGGAATTAAAACTTAGTTCTTGCATTAATGGATTCTCTTTCAGAATTCAGGTATCTGTACTAATTTGGTTAACATTACCAACTTAAACAGTTTGCCACAGATTTTTATTTATTTAAAATTATCAAAGTAGAATTGAAGAGATAGTAATGTAGTGTTTATATTGTATGTAGAATTCTACTGGAATTTTTTAAATTGCAGATAAAAATGATAGGGCATTTTATGATCCATTGGGTAATATTTTTTATTTCAGATTTTATTATGTCATTTTTTCATTCATTTAGATATGATTTTAAATGAAAAAGCTTTTTTTATGAAAAAAGGAAGTATTAATGGATCTGAGCATTTTCTAGTATATATATTCATCTTAGTATTTTAAAATTACAACATTTTCATTCTATCATTAAACTTAATATGTAACCTACAGTAATTCATGGGGATTAAAATATTCACAACTAAAATAGGGTATAGAATCTAGAAAGTAAAATGCACAGATTCATAGAAATTATTATATAATGCATGATAAAAAAAGTGTTTTGACTTTTTATTGTAAAC
The DNA here is from genome assembly GCA_006410615.1 of Neotragus moschatus. Lineage (NCBI taxonomy): Eukaryota > Metazoa > Chordata > Mammalia > Artiodactyla > Bovidae > Neotragus > Neotragus moschatus. The sequence goes on from SJYA01000946.1 coordinate 705,234, forward strand.
ACAGCCTATCTTCTCTCTGTGGTATTCTAGTATTACTTTTAGTAGAACCAGCATTTAAGCACAGATTAACACCTAAGATTAACACCTTCATTCAAACATTACTTTCTTTTTTATATCAAAAAGAATTGTTTTCTCTCATAATTTCTTATTTCTCTTTGTCAGTCCATTAGCATAATTTACCTATTTCTGTGTTCATTTTGAACTTTCTCTTTGCATTAGTAGACTGATTCTAAAAGACTTGAGAATCATTAAAATAGAATTAAAAAGCCTTTGACTCTCTTTTATTTTTAACATGATCTTCTTAATCTATTGCTATGTCTTGCAGTGATAATATATTTTCATGACCCATAGCATTATTTCCTAAATTCAGCATTGTCATTAACATTTTATTGTTCAGTATTATTTGCTAAGTGGCTTCTATGAGCAAAGCAATTTGGGTTTAAGGGGCTATCATTAATTCCATTTCTGAGGTGATACTGAACATAATTCACAGAGGGTTTGCAGTCAGTTGGGAGTGATAAATGGGGAAAAAGAAAGAAAAATATGCACACATAAGATAAAGCTTGGCAAATGCAAATACAAATATGAAATCTATTGATTTTATATTTATTAAGAAATAAGGTAAAATATCACAATTATACTACTCTAGAGTAATGTGAGAATTAATAGTGAAAAAAGAAAAATGTTTCTAGAGATTTTGTTGCTAGTAAATTTTGGCCCATGGTGTGTATGATGTTTATCCTAGTAATATTTTGTAATTGTTTTAAAATACTGCAGTCCCAATTCAAGGAAACATTATAAAGAAGAGAACATGCTTTAAATGTTTCCAACAGAATTCAAAATTTCTGAAAGTTTGATTTTGAATTAAATGGAACAGTAGATTTAATAAAGACTATACACTCTAATAAGTACATTGAAGGAGAGGTATTTGGTTAGAAATATGAACAATAGACAATATTCCTGGCCAGTCTTCTATCTGAGACAAAAGAAAGGGAAGTTTTGTGGAAGCATGTGTTTGTCTCTAGTAAGACCAGTTTATAAATTTTGGGGGAAATGTCACAGATCTTAGCTTTCCCATTAAGAGCCTATGGTATGTAGATTAGACTTAATGTTTTAAAAATTCTACTGGTTCTAATTGTGATGGGTGATTTGTACCCCTAGTATGCAAATGTAAAAGTGCAGAAAAGGTTCTTTACCTTTCTCACTATTCTGGCGCTATTAGTTTTATCTTTATATTAGAAAAAAACAATCTGAGTTATAGGTTCAAAAATCTGTACATTATGTCACTTTCAAGTCATATAAGAAGGTAATGAATACAATTTGCCAAGAATAATATGAAAGAGATATTATAGAACCTTTTATATTGGTTCTACCCCAAAATATTATGTGTACATATATCCCTGACAATGTGTGGCATTAATTTGTTCCCTTAATGAGCCTAAAATGTTTTTGTTTTATTATGTAATGATGATAACCTTTAAATCCATATTAGTAAGCATTCTATTCAGCCAACATCAGTAACATATTATATTGTGATGTCCAATGGGTAATATTTGCAGTACTTTAAATACGACTTAAAGATGGTATATGATGTTACTTTTTTGAGCAAATTGTGAATTAGTTGTCGTAAAAACACATAGAATTAAACTTTTTTAGTTTATTTTCAATTCCCTGGTTAATGAAACTCTTGTCTATTATTTCAATACTACCCTTACACTTTTAGGGTCAGTAGGTAATATTTTTAATATGAGTGAAGTAAGAAATGTATTCCAATCTGTTAGCACTTCATCCGAATTCTTATTTATCAACTGTACCTTTAATAGTTGAAGTCAATTCCCAGAACACTTGATTTTAAACCATCTGCTGTAAGGACAAATTATTTAAAAATGGTCTTCTTATGATGGATTAGTTCCAAAATCACTGACCCTTGTTGTTATAAGGAGTCTGTTTGTGAAAAATATATTTGAAGTGAAAACTTCAGAATAGAAAAGTAGTGACTGTGTGGAAGTACCATATCAAATTTAAATGTGTGTTTCAGTAACATTGCTGTTTTCTTATCTCTGTTACAGAAAGGAATATTCAGTTTTTCCATAATAAAAATCTAAGCTCTATGTATTGCCTCAGAAAACAGAGTGAAGCAAATAAATTTCAGCATTATCATATTAACTATTCTGTATTGAATTAGTTGTCAGTCGATCTTAATGTATGTAATTTATGTATTTTTGAAATAAGATCATTTACAATCTTATACCTTAGTGACATTCAGAATCTTTTCTCTTACAGCCATTTCGTAGAGTGACGTTTTCTGTTGTGAGTCAGCCTCAGGACCCACATCAGGGGTCACTGCAGAGTTGCTATGACAGCGGGCTGGAGGAGTCAGAAACACCAAGCAGTAAGAGTTCATCAGGGCCAAGACTGGGTGCCCTTCCACTCCCAGAGGACAACTATGAAAGGACCACGCCGGATGGCAGTGTTGGTGAGGCAGAGCATATGGAAAATGGTAGGGGCAAACACAACATCCACACACATAATCACGCTAGTGAGCCGTAATAAGTAGACTCTTGAAGGTCAGTCTAAAATCAAAATAAAATAGCTGACACCAAGCCTGTTTTCTTTGAAATAATCAATATTTGCTAAAGTATAGAAATGCCAAATAAAGGAACATAATTCTCTAGATTAAATTCACTGAACTTGCTCCATCATTTTAAACCAGCCTGTCAGAAATAAACACCTTTGCCAATAAATCAGAGTAGTACCTGTTATGGGAAAAACTAAACTAGTATAATACCTAAACTGTAGCCACTGAGAAAGGTCTTGTGTCACTGTTTTCTTTTATTCATTTTTGTCATGCAACTATTTCTTCAATTGTTTAATTGTTCAGTCTTAGTAAAAGGAAATGACAATGAACACACCTGGCTCTGTTCTTTCGTTTCCTAGGTATTTAGAAAAGCATTTTCAAACCTCTCCTTTTCAAGTGATAACCGAAATGGAGTCAAAGGAGGAGAACAGTATCATATTATTCTCCAAAATAGACTGTAAATGCTGTTAGAACTCCCGTTTCATTTAATTATAAGGTTTCTCTCTCTCTCTCTCTCTCTCTCTCTCTCTTTTTGCAAGGGAAAGGGAGGAAGGAAGATTATAGCACCCTATATTCTTATCCTGTTGTGAGATGGTTCTCATAATTACCCCAATCAGGCTGTGTACACTTTCCTTTAAGTTACAATGTTAGATTGCAAGTAGTGCTTATGACACTTTTCACATTTGTTTCTGTTCCCAAAGGTTGTAAGTAAATCCCTGAAGAATAGATTTATGTCAAATAATGGAGTGGTGAAGATCTTGCTAACTTTACTATTTATATATAAGAAGAAATTTGGTTATATGCAGAGAGAGGAAGAGGAATCACACACATTTTTATCTCTAGTGAAACCTTGAAGTGAATTTATGTCTTTCACTGTTCCAACCCCCAAGTGAAATAAGAAATTTTAACTTTTTGTTATATACCAGTTTCTTGAGTGACAATATGTAAATAGAATGTATTATTGCAGGATAAAGTCTTTTTTTCTGGAGGCTTATGTATGAATACTAAAATCCAGCATTAGAGAGTAATGTATAACTCCAGATCAAATTATTGCTAAACTAAGTCATGTAAAATAGTTATTTTTCCACATTGTTATCTGGCTAAGTAGATATGATATCAGGGTCTGCTGATTGAAATCCTTCTTGATTAATTATCCAGATATTAAATGGCATTTTGCCTTATGGCTATAAAGGCATGCTTATCTGTGTGTATGGAGGTGTGTGCTTATGTGGATGGGAGTTTGATATGGTTTTTAAGAATTCACCTTTTTTTTTTAGATTTTTTAAAATGCAATTTTTAAATACCATTTTGATATATATGAACTGCAATGCTGATGAATGTATATTTAAGGCAAATATGTTTGAAATCTTTGTACAAAAGTAAAAATGCCACAAAATGTTTTATACACACACATACACACACACACTCTCTAGGAAGGCAGGATTCATTTACTTTAAGGGCTTTACTATATCTGTGTTACCTTTTGATGATATCGTATAATTTTATATGTATTTTTAAAAGTACTTTTCTCACAACATACAGTATAATTAAGTCTTTATTTGGGGGGTGTCAACTATCATTGGCATTACAGTCATATTTTAATGTCATTTTCTCTTTTCCGAGTTTAAGGAATTCAGTGCCATTAAAATAAGAAAGAAATAATGAATAATAAACATATTATGTATGACAAATTCATAGTGGTTACTTTTTAGGAAACATACGTATCTTGGAAAACTTAAAAGATGAGCTTGTTAAGAGGCTAGCAAGTTGACTCAGAAACATTTCTCAAAGACTTTTAGTAATTATTTATAACTATGTTTTCAGCCTTGTCAACAGCCAAGGAACATAATCATGTAACTGCTTTTTCCTGATTTTATGTGACTGACACTTGAAATTTGGAGTTTATATAACCATTTGTCATCTGCTCAGTGTGATTCATGTTAGCCCTGATCTATAGGTAATGGCAGAGGAGACGTGATTCACTTTGGGTGATCCAAATGTAGCAGCTGACATTTAAGAGTTCCGTTGTGTTCATTTTCAGACTATTATCTAGTCGTAAAGTGTAGTTGTATTGCTTGAATTCTGGTAGTTTCATCTTCAATATTAATGGATCATTCTGACATAAATAGAATTGGAATTGAAACCTGTCAAATGTTCATTTGTCACATTTAATTGGAATCCAGGTAATCTGCGGTGTTTTGCTTGGTTAGGTTTTAATCAGGATTTGTATTGGATTTTACATGAAAATACCATTTTGGATGCTGTCCTAGTTCCTAACTATTATTACCTCAAACATTTTGAATTTTAACCTATAAGAATTTTAACTTATTAGAAACAATGCTGTTATAACTAATTCCTTGGATTAACTTTCATTGTAAAGTTTAGGAGTTAATTTCCAGTGCAGTAACTATAATATTCCAGTGTGATGATGGAAACTGGGTATAAATTGGTACAGCTAATGATAAAAATAGTCACACATGCTGTAGTAAGGAAATAACCAAAATACAGGAAAATTTCAGTATGTGGATAGTGAAATACACTCATGTTTTACTAAAGCTTTTATAAAGCCTTCTATACTTTAGCATAACAAAATTTTATTAAGGGCTTATGGGTTAGTTCTCTTTTTAACAAGCTTTACACTATATTCCAAACCACATGAGTGCCAAATGATGATGAAGCTTTATTCTCTTATTAGCTTAGGTAAAATAATACAGTATAAAAATAAACATAATTTTTTGAAACCAAAATTTATTTATTTATTCATTAAAATAAACCCCACCATTTTGATGATTTCAAACCTGGGGTACTTGTATCTCATGAGTTTCTAGAAATGAATAATGCAAGTTATACACAAAAATATTTTTAAGAAAACCTATCATGAATTATGCATTCATTAATGAAACATATCACTAACATATTTTTCTTTAACTTAATTAATATTATTATGATTATTTCATGCTGATCCTTTGATAAGATTGGAGAAATTGGTTGCTATTTCATTAAAATATGCTTAGTGGAATTACATATTTTTAAATATGGAATCCATGGTAGGAAGTTAAGTAACGATAAAGAACTTTATTGATAAAATAATTTAATAAGTCAAGTGAAAACCAGATATTAGGCCTAAAAGCACAATCACATTCTAGGCAACCATTGATTATGCAAAGGTTTGCTCTTCTCTTTATCAGTAGTAGTCTTCAGACTTTCTCTTAGAATGGGGCTTATGAGTTTAAGTCTACCGTAAGTATTTATTTTGACCCCTGCCTTTGTACCATGGTCTACTTATTCTTTCAAAACCCCTCCTGAATCATATTTTCAAGGCTAGTTTGTTTTAACTATGTATCACGTGATCACATGATGAGTTTAACAACTCAAATATGAAAAACACCCAATTTAACCTCTAGTCATAATCTCTATTTAGGATTGGGTAGGTTATTTACTTCTTTAGGGTCTGTTTCTATCATCTATATGGCAAATAGCTAAATTAACTATAAAACCATACACAGATACAGGAAACTGCAATTATTTTCTTACATCCAGTTTTTCTTATGTATTTTACTCTCCTGAACAGAAAGAGAACTTTGGATCTCATAGTGGGATGGTGAGTGAATTTGATAATGTGTAGTATAATATGGGCCAATCAGAAGTAATTGTAGGGCCTTCCTCATAACCCATATAACACATGTGCATTGTAGTAGTAGATAATGAATGTATTACATAAATCAAATAAATGAAAAGGGTCAAATGGCATGATTTCTGGCCAGGTAGATGAAAAAGTTGGTCCAACAGTATGTCAGTATGGGAGACAATTTTAGAGTCTCCCCAGATTGCACCATCTAAGAGGCATTTATAGGTCTGATCTAGCTCTGGGTACAGTGCCTTCAAAACCATTAATTATGACTAAGTGATCTCATAATAGAATAAACACATTTACTTTCTTACCTGACAGTGTAAACTTCAATCAGAATAAGAGTGAACAAAAGGTACAAAACAGTATGTGTTTTCCTCTAGTCAAACTTTCAGATAGTATAAGATAGAAATAAATCAAAGTAAGAAAACAGCTGTTGGATCCATAAGGCAGATTTTTAAAAGTTAAATGGTCAGAAATTTGCCCATTCTAACTGCTTAATTAATTTTATGCCTCTTGATTTTCTCGAATATTTAAAGATAATTTTGATTTTTAATGTATTAATTTTTTAAATTTCCCACTTCCATACTTTTTATAATCTATGTATAAATTAGGCATAATTGTTTTATTCATTCTCCTCACTCCACATGCTTTAGTGTTTATAACACACTGTTCTTGAGGGTTGAAACATGATGCATTTCACTGTGAGCGCTTTTTGTATCTGCCATGGACTTTTCACATTGATTTCAGAACTAAATAACAGTATATTTGAAATGTCATTTGGGAATGAAGCACCATTTTTTTTTTATGACCAAGGGCAACGAGAATAGACACTAAACTTATACCCGTGTGTGAGATAAAGGACCCTTTACTTTCTACTTTTCTTTTACCTATCCAATTTTCAGCACTCATCTGTAAGATACTGTCCTCTAGAAATTGTTGATTTTTGCTGTTTTCATTTAGATTGAATTAACGATGCTGTCTCTTCCAGTCTCCCAAAGACGTTCACATTCTTGTTAATAACACATTCATAATACCACAAAGCAAATGCCCTGCAACTTTTGTGTGTGTGTGTGTGGGAAAGAGACTAATATACCTTGGAAAGGATTCATTTTCTTGGTTTAGCATTTCACTCTGTCTAGGTACCAATGTCTGACTGTATTTTTTACATTTCTAGCCATCAGTAAAGTTCTGTACCTCCCAAGTATCCCCAAGTCCACACACCTTTCACTTCTGGAGGGTCCTATTTACTCCTCCTTCTTCATAGTGATTAGGGAAAGTGATAATAAAGATTATCTCTATGCAGTCTCAGCCAATCAAGATGTATGCTGCAGTAGCTTTCTAGCTTTCCAGTAATGAGCAACATAATCTAAAAAAAAAAAAAATCTAAAGAAGACATTGTCCTATAATATATGTAATGTGATAGCATTCTGACTATATATGTAATGTAGTAGAATGTACTGGCTTAAAAAACAGGCTTGAAATCTCGGGATAATTACCATTAACAATGTTAATTAAATGACATTGATCTATTTGTTGTTGTTCAGTCATTCAGTTGTGCCTGACTCTTCGCAGCCCCGTGGACTGCAGCCTGTCAGACTTCCAGGTCCTTCACCATCTCTGGGGGTTTGCTCAGACTCATGTTCATTGAGTTGATGATGCCATCTAACCATCTCATCCTGTCACCTCCTCCTCCTCCTGACTTCAATCTTTCCTAGCATCAGGGTCTTTTCCAATGAGTCAGATCTTCGCCTCAGATGGCCAAAGTATTAGTCTAATTAACATTGGTTTAAATCCTGATTTCTCCTTTTACTAACAGTGTAATTTTCTGACATCTCATAGCCCCACTTTCTCCAATAATAAGTTATAGGGGAGTGGAAGACACTAAATGAGATAGTAGCACTGAATAATGTATAAATAAATAATGAGTGCCAATAATTTTACTATATTAGTGATAGGACTGTTCAGTACTATTATTTAAATAGTAATAATAAAATAATTATGATTATTATTAACACTAGGTAGATTTGACCCGACACAAATGCTTAATCATGAAAGCATCAAAAATACTTAGTCTCACAAAGATAGCATTCTGAAATGACTGGTAAGAATGACATTCTCACCTTTAGTACTTCCTAGTTAATTCCTATTTTTTGTCAGATACCAAGGAATGACACCCAGGGGCAGTAACATTTAAACATATCAAGGATCTTAAAAGAGGAGAAAGAAAAAGCCTATCCTTTGGTATCAAATCAATCCAATTTTTTGTGCTCTGTATCAATCAAGGTGAGAGGTCATTATCTCCCTGTATTCTCTAATCTCTTTTTTAAATGTTTTTACATTTTGAAACGTAAAACAACCATTTTTCCAATTGAATGCGTTATTCTGCAGGTATATACTTCCTTTTTAACTGCTTCAAAATATTCAAATCAACAGAGAAAACAAACTGAAAAGTGTCCAGTTGGTATGCTTACTGAACTTCAGCCCTTTCTGTTTAATCTCAGTATTAATAATTAACACTGATAAAATGTGTGACTATATTACTCTTTTTATTCTAATTTTGTCTTTTAAAACTGGATCACTCTGCTGAACCTTTATGACATTTGAGAAGGGAATGAGCTCTCATCAAATCTCAAAGTGACTTTGGAGGTCAGTTAGTGGGCTTGTTGCCTCCAGACTTTCAAAGCATTTGCTTATCTGAATTTCAGCACACTTGTTAGATAATAAGTTCTGTGTTTAGTTTCTTATTAAGTTAAGCTATAACCCCATATTTCTTGTATTCCTCTTTGCTTATACATTGTATATATTTCTGTTTTTCCTATGATTTTTTTCCCCTTGAGTTATATATAAAATACTTGATGTTGCTGAAATGTGAGGACACTTTAAGCATCCTCTGGGTGATTAAAGGTACTCTGGAATCTGACTCTAAAAGCTCTCAAACTCAGAGGTCAGTCCACTTATTGAGACTTTGTTTCATTTCATATTCCTCTTTTGGGTTAAAGAAGTCACTATTGTTACTTCTATTGCAGGTTTTTTTTTTTTGTTTTTTTTAAGAAAAGCATTCTCTTCTTAAGTAAAGCAAAACAGAATAATATCTTTCTTGTCTTTTGTTTAATGGGTTAATTATATAGTGACAAAGCTGTGGTTTTTCATTTTGATCCAACAAACATGTATAAACAATAAAACATGGCCAAGACTTTCTGAGGAAGTAGAAGTGATTGAGAAAGAATCTCTGCTTTTGCGGCGTGCATCTTTAGGTTGGGAATATACAACCCTGATTTCAGTAGCTTCACTATGATGTGAAAAGGAGAAAGCTCAGAGAAGCTCAGAGTGGTATAAAGCACAGAGAATGGAGTAGAAAATTATTCAGATGAAACAATTACAAATGCACTTACTGAAATTTTTACATTTTATAAATAATATCTTGGACTGGAAGAAGGCCAAAAGTTATTTGCATTGTATCCTCTCTTTTTACCTACCTGTCTTCTACATAATTTAAAAATAAATACTTTATTGGCCTGGAAGCTTCATGTCAAACTACAAGAAATTAAATTCTGCATAATTAGTTCCAAAACTCCAGAATTTATCATTGATAGAAATTATCAGCACATGGTAAATCTGCTGCTGTTGCTGCTGCTGCTAAGTCACTTCAGTCGTGTCCAACTCTGTGCGACCCCATAGACTGCAGCCCACCAGGCTCCTCTGTCCATGGGATTTTCCAGGCAAGAGTACTGGAGTGGGGTGCCATTGCCTTCTCTGATGGTAAATCTAGATCTCATCTATAGAACAAATTAATTTTAGTCCCCCCCCCTCATAAATGTGGGCAGTTACTAAAAATATGTGTGCTTTAAATAAAGCTTTTTAAACTTAATAAGATCCTGTAGATAATCTTTTGAAGTTCTTGTGATTTTTTTTCAGCAAACAAATTGTATTACTCAAATCAGATGATTAAATTAAGAGTAGACTGATTAGATTAGGCTATTTTTTGGAAAACCAGATTCATTCCTTGAGTTGTGTTTGCTATTGTTTGTGTAATTGCTATCTCAAGGTTCCAGTTAAGTTTTTGGATATTTGTCTTTATGTCACATTCACTTTCTAACTGAAATATAAGTAATAGGCTGCCTTGTTTTAAAATCTTTTTTCTGATTAAGTTTTGATTTATGCAGATGTATATTTTTTGACATCAGTCTCATTATTTTGTACGCCTTCTGATCACTGATCCAGAAAGAATAAGTTCATTACAAAATGAAAAAAAAAAAAAAGGAATGCATGCACATTTAAATATAAATCCTTTAAAATAGATAGCTGCTAAAATGTGATAATCACAACAGAAACTAAGATTTGATATAGTATATTTAAAACAAATCTGCAAGGAGTGCAAAAAAATGTTTTGGTAATAAAAAATAGAGCAGTATCCTATGTTTGAAAATCATCTACTCATTCATTTTCTTTGAGAAATATATCTTCTATGACTTTATTTCTGCTCTGAAATGCTCAGTATTTCCATTGATGAGGTCATTGGAGGACCCATATATAATCTGACTGGTGTGCTTCCTGAGAACCATAGTGCCCTATACTGAATTATGCACATTGTTTCTATTCAGTATGAAGTTGCATTTCACCAACCCAGCTTTTGCAGTAAAAGGTCATCACAGCCATAGCTGAAATTTTATACAATGAGCAGGGAATTTAGAGTATTATGAAAATTCAAGTTCAATAATTATTTCTTGAACATTTACTCTACTCAAATTCCCATGAAGGATCCAAAGGTGAATAAGACATTCTCTTTGCCTTCTACGTGTCAAATATTGTGATGGAGAATGGTATGTACAGAATTAGATTTTTTAAAGTAAAGTCATGAGAAGCTCTAGGTGAAAGGACTAAATGTTACCAGAATTAGAGGAAGATATGAATTGGGGATATGAAAACCTTTAGCCAAGGTTTAAAGGATGGATAAGTAGGAATTTGATAAATGGAAATGTGAGTAAGTTTATAGGGAATAATAAGTGACACAAAGGATATATCCTGAGATTGTGGGAAAACAGGGGTGCTATTTCCCAAGTTGGGAAAAGTGGAAGGAATAGCACCTTTCTAGGAGGACAAGCTTAATTAAAATATGCTGGATTTAAAGTACTTTTGAAAAATTCAAATGATATCTAGAAACCTATTGAAAATGTACACCAGAAACTTGGGAGTAGAAATCAATAGCAGAAGTACAACTTTAAGATTTATTGGCACCCTGATGATTATGAAACATGGGGAATAGAAGTGACCGTCAACTAATTGACACCAGATAAGGAAGATCATACCCAACACAGAATCTGAAAAAATACTGAAATATAAGAGAATAATAGATAAATAAATTTCAGTAAAGGTGACTGAGGATATTTTAAAATAAAAAAAGTAAAACCAAACAAAGCACGGAAAGCTAAGGAGAAATTTAGAATTAGGGTTGTACATCTAGAATCTTACACATAGATGTTTAAAAACTTTGTTGAATTTTGTTATATGGACTTGGAGCCCAGTGTTCCTGATAGAGATTTGACAGAAGTAAGACCACCGAGAAAGGTAAAGACCAAGAGATGCCATGTAAGAGCATATTCAACAATTATTTCCCCCAGGTCAGCAAGTCCATTATAAAGTCTTTGTCAGAGATGGGGCATGGTTGCATTCTTCTATATCAGTCTTAATAAATTTCTAGCCAACTTATAATTTATGCTGTGTTCATAATTTCTGTTGCTGTTTCTACAAAATTTTCCGTAAGTACAACAGAGTCTGAAATTTCTATAATAATGGCTTTTGTTATCTCTCCTTAAGATATAATAATTACTCTTTTAAGTGATTTTTGGCCTCATATATAACTTCTATGCTTCATTTTATACTAGGTCACCATTTGTCCATCTCACTGGCTTGAAATTAAAATAATATCTAATTGCATTTTTGGTGAGATCCAATAATTGATATCAAACATTTTTAGTCATCGTCAAACATTTTTATTTTGTGATTATAGAATTCCTGACACTATAATAGTGCTATCAGTTGTTAGTGGCCTTATACAAATAAATAAGCTTCAAAACAGACAATAATGAAATAGAATTTGCACAAGAAATAAATTCAAATTGTATAGTAAAGGATTGTTCTGTTCCAGTCACAGAAATCCCATGTCAAAGATGCTTACCACAGCTAGTGCACCATGCAAGGGAAGAACTGCCTTCAAATGTATTACATGTGAAGACTTACTAACAATGATTTTCTAGGCAGATGTCACTTTTGATGTTGTTTTTTGTCTAAGAAAGGATAACTATCAATGTCACATAAATGTATTCTCCCTTCTCTGTGTTCATCATTGCTTAGTAGGAATTATACATAGGGACTACATTAATAAAACTAGTCTTCCATCCCAAGATAATCTAAGTAATTGCTGCATAATAATTTCCCAATAAAAATTCAGCATCTATTTAATCATGCATACGTTGATTTAGCTCATCAAAAACCTCTAGAAGTGTGCATTTGGGGGCCTGGAATATGTGCTCCTCATTGTTCTAGAGCATTGAATAGAAGGTATGAAAGTGTAGTGTGTGTCAAGAGAAGACTACCTGTCTGGTGACAGAGTGGTCTCTACGTGGCACCTGGAAGATTTTTTCTAAATCCAAGTTTCAGTTTTATCAGTGTGCAGAATTGAACAGAGCCAAATCAAAATCCAAACAATATTACAAGATCTTAATGTCAAACTGGTATATTAGTTTATTAAATTTTGAACAGGAAAATATCCCATTGAAGAAATTGAAAAAGCCCCACTTCGTCTCCAAGACAATATTCTTTACCTCTAAGGTGACCCAAGGAAAATCAGTGTACCTTTTAAAAGATTGCCTGGCGAGGATGCAATCAGAAGAGGAACTTTTTCATCCAGATCCAATGAGGCGGATAAGGTGTGTTGTAACATGTCTGCTATTGACTGAAATCTTCTCCTAATAAAAAATTGCTTTGGTGCCCTAGATTCAGGGGCTCTTTTAGAATACAAGGTACTAACTGTAATTCTGTGTCTCTAACTTGTAGTTGTTTTTGTTGTTGTTTTTTTTGTTTGTTTGTTTTCTCTTCTCTTTAGGGTTATTTCTTAGGGAAAAATTCTATTTAAAACATGCAAATGATTTTCTTAATATCAGCTATAGGCATGATTAAATGGCCAGATTTTTCTTCCCTCCTTGCTGCTGGTCCATTCTGTAAGATATCTTTGCATTATCTAAGCATTCAATTAATTATCCATCAATTTCATTGATGGATACTGGGCAGAGTTACCTGCTGTTCTTTTTAAGTAATACCTCTCAACAAACTGTGTCAGAAACATTTCACAGACTGATATGTAATTTTTGAAATCATTACTTATATAATCACAATTTCTCAGATAATTCTCGCCTAAAATAAACTCAATTTTCAATTCTATGAGTATTTGAGAAAATTGAATTTAGGGCTCAATCTTTATTCTTTTCCTGCACTTTGGTTCAGGCAATGTTAATCATTCAATATCTTTGAGCAAGTGATTAGAAAGCAACATGTTCACATAGAACCATGTGTTATCAGAGTTTTTTCCTTTTCCTCTTAAGCTTACTATCCTTTATTCAGTGTGATCAGTTGTACTCAGCCTTTAAGAATTCAATTTTAAGAGGCACTTCTAGTTTCCTGGACAACATGGTTCATCTCTTTTTCCTAGAATAATGATCTAAAATCTAATTCTTGCCTATCTCAGCCCCGGTCTGTTTTTATCCTCTTTTGTGAAATCAAACCCATATGTTTTTCCTTCACAGCCCATGTCTGAGTATTATCTATGCCCCCAGAATCAAGTAGCTATTAAATTAGTTCTATCAATTGTCTGTGGGTTTAGAGGTTCCCATGTGTGTTTTTCTCAAGTAACCACATTTTATTTCAGGGCACAAAGTACAAGACTTCTGACTTGATTACTTAGCCTCTGGTCTTTATGTTTTAAGTTTTTGAAAATAGCAGGGAAAATGCATAACTCTTCTTTACCTTAATGAAAAGTTCTGAACTCCTCTGACAGTCATTTCATTTCTGAAGGAGGATTAGAGGACTGTCCCACAGAGTGACTCCGAGATTTTAATATTTTATTTATTTTATCCTTCTAATAACCTTACTCCTTTGCCTCTCCCAACCACACCATCCTATGCACACGTTCTCCCTTCTAATTCCTTACCTGTGACATTTTTGAGGATCAAGTAATTCATTTTCTCTATCAAATGGCACCATGTGAGTCATTTCAGACTATCAAGTTTCTGTATTCTTCTGGAGGTGCTTTTTGGAAGCATCTGTTCTATAAATTTTCAGTTTTAAAATGTCCTTTTTTAAACTTAATTCTGCTGTGTTGTGGTATGCAGTACAATAGGTACATTTGCAAGGAACTGTTGCCAGAAGTCTAGGTCCTAGTTCAACCTCCATCACATTTTTAAGAAGGGAATTGAGATCAGTTAACATAATATCTCACTTTCTCATAAAATGGAAACAAAAATTATAATAATTATGGCCCTATCTTAAAGAGCTATTGTGCAGATATACATAAATATATATTTAGGCAGTTAGCATTTAATAAAATTCTATCAGATTACTGCTTCACTACGTTGATTTTTTTAAAAATACCTTAAATTTATTTCTAGTCCTATAGTTCTTTTTTCCCCAAATTAAATCAGATCCACAGTGTTTATATTTATTAAATACATGATTGTTTTCTTGCTTACAAAAGTGTTCACTGGCCTCACTGGTAT